>JARQWZ010005148.1:37500-85764 GCA_033150135.1 Gobio occitaniae | reverse complement strand
GATTCGTTCAGGAATGATTCAGTTGTTTACGACTTGAATCTTTGACTCGAGTGATTCGTTCAGGAATGATTCAGTTGTTTACGACTTGAATCTTTGACTCGACTGATTCGTTCAGGAATGATTCAGTTGTTTACGGCTTGAATCTTTGACTCTACTTATTCGTTCAGGAATAATTCAGTTGTTTAGGACTTGAATCTTTGACTCGACTGATTTGTTCAGGAATGATTCAGTTCTTTACGACTTGAATCTTTGACTCGACTGATTTGTTCAGGAATGATTCAGTTGTTTACGACTTGAATCTTTGACTCGACTGATTCGTTCAGGAATGATTCAGTTGTTTACGACTTGAATCTTTGACTCGACTGATTTGTTCAGGAATGATTCAGTTGTTTACGACTTGAATCTTTGACTCGACTGATTCGTTCAGGAATGATTCAGTTGTTTACGACTTGAATCTTTGACTCGACTGATTCGTTCAGGAATGATTCAGTTGTTTACGACTTGAATCTTTGACTCGAGTGATTCGTTCAGGAATGATTCAGTTGTTTACGACTTGAATCTTTGACTCGACTGATTCGTTCAGGAATGATTCAGCTGTTTACGACTTGAATCTTTGACTCGACTGATTCGTTCAGGAATGATTCAGTTGTTTACGACTTGAATCTTTGACTCGACTGATTCGTTCAGGAATGATTCAGTAGTTTACGACTTGAATCTTTTACCCGACTGATTCGTTCAGGAATGATTCAGTTGTTTACGACTTGAATCTTGGACTCGACTAATTCGTTCAGGAATGATTCAGTTGTTTACGACTTGAATCTTTACTCGACTGATTCTTTCAGGAATGATTCAGTTGTTTACGACTTGAATCTTTGACTCGACTGATTCTTTCAGGAATGATTCAGTTGTTTATGAATGGGTCATTGAATCTTTGACTCGACTGATTCGTTCCAAACACTGAATCATTCGGTCATGATATACTGTGAGATGTGCTGTGATCTTTGTTTGGAACAATTCTTTTTTCTGCTGAAACAGAACAAAAACACTCAGTATTGAGTCTAAAATTTAAGTGACGTAATATGAATGATTTGTTTATTAAGCTGTCGTATGAAGCCAGTGTCACATGTTCAGTCGTGATGTATTCAGAGCTCTTGGTCGTGTGATGTTGCTTCACTGCATCATATGTTATAAACAGTGTTGGGGAGTAACGGAATACATGTACCGGCGTTACGTATTCAGAATACAAATATTGAGTAACTGTATTCCGTTACAGTTACAATTTAAATAGTTGGTATTTAGAATACAGTTACATTGTTGAAATCAACGGATTACATTACGATACTTCTCGGTTTCACAAGTTTATTCACTCTCTAAATAAATTAAGACATGCATTTCCCAGAACGGCCCAATATGAAAACGTGCGGTTTGCTTGATCAGTCACAATAAAGTCGGAAGAGGAGCAGCGGGAGCTAGAGGTGGACAGAGAACAACAGAGCCAGCGCAAGAACGCGTCTCTATCTGGGAAATTCAAACAGCATTTCACATTAAAGAAAGAGAAGAAGGAAATATAACTGCAGTGTGTGAGTGAAGAGCGGCTCAGTTATAAACGCTGCTCCGTCTGAAAGCACTGCGAGTTTGAGTCGCTTATAACGTGAGTTTAAAAAACCATCACGCGTCAAATATCTTCACCAACTAGTAAAACGAAGCGTTCATAAACCTGTCCAACAAAAGACAACGTTTAAAGGTCCCATGGCATGAAATGTTCATTTTATGAGGTTTTTCATCATTAATATGAGTTCCCCTCGCCTGTATATTGTCCCCAAGTGGCTAGAAATATTGATGGGTGTAAAGCGAGTTCTGGCTGTCTTTCTCTGCCTTTGAGAAAATGAGAGCTCAGACGAGCTGATCTGAAATTTTCCTGTTATGACGTCATACCAGGAAAACGTCATAACAGTTTCTCAGTGTTTGGATGTACAAATGAAAACAGTCTTTGTTCAGTTCCTTCTGATCTGTGATCAGTGATTTCTGATGTGTAGCTAATTATTCAAGTTCACACAGAACGGTATTATTCATGCTGCGGCTTCTTCTCTCTGCCGAGACTCGGCCTTCATCATCCCCGACCCCCAGTACTGCATCTGGCCCACAGCGGAGGCACCAAACGCGGCCAGAGATTAAGCAGAAGGGGGGTAAGCGTGAGGGTCTCCGGGCTAGGCTGGCCAGCTTTCCCCACCATAAACTGATTACATTCGATTACTGCTGTTGTGTCTTTGTTTGCGCTGTGGACTCAATGCACTGACGCTTTTCATATGAAAGGAAAATATCTAAAAATAATGCTATAATCAACACTTACTCATAACTCGTTCATCTCCACAGCTGTAATGGTTCATTACATGAGTTACAGAGTTGGTAATAATGATGAAGACGGAGTCGGCGTGACTGGGACTCGTGTTTATTCAGAACTCTCAGATACAAACACAATAAACTCATAGCGCTGACAGCACAGCTCTCACTACTCAGCACAATATCACTCTGTTAGCAATCGCTCCGTCTCTGGTCCATTGATGTCCGGTTCGCGAACGAATCATTCTTTTGAACCGGCTCTTTTTAGTGAACCGGTTCGTTTTAGTAAACCGGTCGAACCAGTTCACCAAATCGGACTGAATCGTTCTAAACGGTTTGTGTCTCGAGTCAGCGCTGATCCGTCATTTACTAACTTTCTGACATGAGTGACAGTCCCTCCGACTAGAAATAAACTAATAACCTGAAGTATATTCTGTAACTACAACAGTTCACTGAACTGAGACGTGCTGAGAGAACTGATGAGAAGTGAACTCAGGTCCATCCGTCTCTCTGGCAGCAGCTCGTGCCTCGTAGACCTCTTTAAACCACGCCCCCTCCGCTACGAAATCTAATACTCATTTCAAATGCAAAGATGTCAGCCAATCACAACAGTGGGCGTATCCACTGAAGTCTCACAGCAGACACAGCCCTTAAAACAGGGCATTCAGTCAGAGGGCAAACAGCAGTATAGAATAAATGCCTTTTATTTCTAAATTATGACATTTTATGATGTAAAAATCATACTAACAATATAAGTACACCTCAGAATACATTATAAAATAAAATAAAAAATCCATGCCATAGGACCTTTTTAACTCACTCCATATCGTCAGTCGAGTGTGTGTGAGCTGATGTGGCTTCTTATCACAGAATGAGGCAGACAATGCATTATTTTATAGTATTATAGTGATAAAGTTTATGTCAATCAGCACTTTATTATTATGAAAATAACCGAGAAGGCTTGAAGAACTAAAAAGCGTTTCTATATTTTATTATATCTCTTTACATAAATATTATTTTCTACTTAAAAATTATAATTTTGCTATTTTACTCACCCAACTAATGACTGGCTTTCCGATAGGTTACACACACTCACAATCCATCACGGAGCTGATCAGTTTTGATCTTGCACTTGTTCTTTAAACGTTCTTTCGTGTAGTTCACACAACCTTACAATATTTCAATAACATCATTTATGTTGTAGCCTATGCTTTGCTCAACAGAAAGTGAATTGTGTTGATCCCGTTTTCTTGTTCTTGATTTGTTGTTCTTCTGTGTTTTAATAAATGTGTGTTATCAGAATCACTTCATTCTTTCATTTGTTTGACATTATGGCTAATTATAGGCAAGAATCACTCTCAGGTCTTTTAGTTATTGATGTGTTAATCAGGACACTTGTCCGGTCGAGCAGGTGAAGTTCCCTTTCTCTCGCCCCTTCAAAAGATCCACTTGTCCTGGACCACATATAAAGATGGTTTGTGTTCCACTGAAGAAAGAAGCTCTCGCCGGTTTAGAGTCAATGACAGAGCGATCACGTTTGGGTGAACTATCCCTTTAAAAGTCATGTTAATAACACAGCAAACATAAAGAAACCTGGAGAAGAACTCAAGGAATATAAACTCATGCTTCATCTTTGAGACTCAAATGAAATGAGGTTTTCTGGGCACTGATGAAGGACAGACATCAGCACATGTTAGAGTCTGACCACTCATCGCCATCATACACTCGCACACAAACACAAAGGAGAAAATAACTCCGTCTGACAGAGATGGATTCTGGGATACGTGCGCTCAACACAGAAGTAGAACACTGCAAAAAAAGCTTTTCTTACTTAGTATTTTTGTCTTGTTTTCAGTCTGAATATATAAAAAATCTTACATTAAGAAGCATTTACTAGACAAGCAAAAAATGTTGTCTTGTTTTGGAGGAAAATAACTCAAAATAATCTGCCAATGCGGTAAGGAAAATAATCTTAATTCAAACAGAAAACAAGATTATTTTGTTTACCCCATTGGCAGATTATTTAGCTTATTTTAAGCAAAAACTCCCTTAATTTTGAGTTATTTTCCCCCAAAACAAGACAAAAACATCTGCTTGTCTACACTCAAAAAAATATTTTGGTCTAAATATAAGTTTTATGTATTTGAATTACATTACAATTTTCCATCCATTTGGACTACATAGTTTTAACATAAACAAACAAATAAACTTAATGTGATTCATATTTGTCAGTCAAACGTAAATGAAATAGGTAAGTTTTATGTAATGGTACACAGAAAAATGCCCATGATAAATTAACACAGCCTAGTGCACACTACTGAGATAAAGTACCATTGAAGCAGTGTTCAAGTTAATGAGATAATTGAGTGATGATTGAGAATTAATGATGAACACCTGACGATAACGAGCAGAATCACTGACGGAAAGAGAAACACAAGAACTACAACTGACTTCAGCCACAGCCTTAGATGAAATCAACTGAAGATAAAAGAAGACATTAAATCTTCTTTTTTTAAAAGAAGATCTTGGCAGAAAAGGATTAAACAACTCCACAAACAGCATTACCAGCTTCACGCATTATTAACCAGACTGAGTTTATTTCTGTAATTTTCTGTTTATAGTTTTGCACCATGCTGGAGATTAGTGTCTGCTTTAGTTGGGCTCTTAACTCTTTAACTTTTTTCTCTAGCTCCTTTAACTGTGTGTTTATAAAGCACATTTGTTATGGCAAGGGAATCCAAGAGAATATCTGGTAATGTTGGCTATTTATATATTGTTAATGACATCGTGTGGCTAAATCACTGATCTCATTCGGAGTCTAATACTCTGGTTATTGTGGTACTGTGTTAATAGTTTTGTTTTATTCATAATAGTTGCCATGTATTCTACAGCACGAGTTACAGCACCGTTGTGGTATTCGAATAATATGCAGGATTTAAATCTATGGCATTGCTTAGATATACACAGACATCAAGAATCAATGTATGAATCTCAACAATGGTGACAATCAATTAAAATCTTCAAGCTGCAGTGCATGTTGGGTACCACCAATCAACCCCCCCCCCATGTGTCCCAGCATGCATTGCGGCATGAATAAATTATGCATCTGAATTGACACATTTTCTTTGATACTTACTAATTGCTTTTACTTTTGCTGTTTTTGTCGTGACATTTTAGTTGCTTGTTTTATGTTCAAAGTTGATCTGTTTATCTTAATTTTTTTTTATTGTCACCATTGTAGAGATTCAAACGCTGATTCATGATGTCTGTGTGTGTCTAAGGAATGCCGTAGATTAAAACCTTTTGTGCACTTTTTTTATTTTTTATCTGGATATTATTCAATTAACACAACCGTCCTGTATCTTGTGCTGCATAATCACATGGCTAATACTATGAATACAACACAATTAATAACACATTACCTCTATAACCAGCAAATTAGCCTCTAAATTAGAGCAGTGATTCAGGCCAAAACAAATAGCCAACATCACCTGATAATATTTTCTCTTGGATTCCCTTGAAATAACAAATGTGCTTTATAAATACACAGTTAAAGGAGCCAGAGAAAAACTAAAGCTAAAAAAATTAAGGGTCAAGAGCCCAACTAAAGCAGACACTGATCTCCAGTATGGTGACTTCCATACTATGAAACTATTATTTTCATTAAAACAGAAATTACAGAAATAAAGTCAGCCTGGTTAGTAATGCGTGAAGCTGATAATGCTGTTTGTGAAGCTGTTTAATCCTCATCTACTGATATCTTCAGAGATTTAATGTCTTCTTTTATCTTCAGTTGATTTCATCTAAGGCTGTGGCTGAAGTCAGTTGTAGTTCTTGTGTTTCTCTTTCCGTCAGTGATTCTGCTCATTATCATCAGGTGTTCATCATTAATTCTCAATCATCACTCAATTATCTCATTAACTTGAACACTGCTTCAATGGTACTTTATCTCAGTAGTGTGCACTAGGCTGTGTTAATTTATCATGGGCATTTTTCTGTGTACCATTACATAAAACTTACCTATTTCATTTAAGTTTGACTGACAAATATGAATCACATTAAGTTTATTTGTTTGTTTATGTTAAAACTATGTAGTCCAAATGGATGGAAAATTGTAATGTAATTCAAATACATAAAACTTATATTTAGACCAAAATATTTTTTTGAGTGTAGTAAATGCTTCTTAATGTAAGATTGTTTAGATATTTGGACTGAAAACAAGACAAAAATACTAAGTAAGAAAAGCAGTTTTTGCAGTGTCTTTTAAAATCGATAACTCGACTAAACTAACACAGAAATGGCACGATAAACCAAGTGGAATGAAAATGACGAGTTCATGCCTGGATAAATTCCCTGTTATATCACATGACACAGATCACGCTATCATCATAGTTATGGATTAGTGTTGATGTAAATCATACCTGAGCCTTCCTCCGTCACCATCCCCAGACCTTCGGCTTTATTCTGCCGCTCAAACGCGTTCAGATCCAGAACACTGGAGCACAAACAGCCAGCACTGATGAATTTAGCACTCAACTCAACTGAGCTGGATCATGTGTTCTGTGGAGTTTGAGTGTGTTTGCAGGTGGATTGTGTGACAGTAGCCGCGTTTCCATTACAGATTTGCGCAAAACTTTTGCGATATTTTCTAAAAGTCGATAAAAAAATATTGCGAAATGACAGCGTTTCCATTAACTGATGTTATGCGACTAAAACTATTTTTTTCCTCTTGTGATAAATCATTCCAAAAATTATGCTACGTATGTTGTTAGGTTTATGTAGCCTATATCCCAGC
The DNA here is from genome assembly GCA_033150135.1 of Gobio occitaniae. NCBI lineage: Eukaryota > Metazoa > Chordata > Actinopteri > Cypriniformes > Gobionidae > Gobio > Gobio occitaniae. Next base: position 78,629 of record JARQWZ010005148.1, on the reverse strand, counting down.
CACCGCACGCCGTTATTTTAATGGAAAGAGACGTGTGTGTTATAGCACTGATGGCCAGGAAAGCACCTTATACTTGAGCGGCACATATGAGGTGTTAGATAAATTGTGGCATTTTATATTCTGTTGTTTTTTATGAGTTTAATAAAGAACTTGTCTTCTGTCCAAACATATCATCATCTGTAAAGAATTATCGACTTTTACGTACGCAGGTTATTGTGACGCATTGCCACATACAGAGACGGGCGAAAAGTTTGAATCTTCATGGTGGTAACTCAAAGGGTTTTTTTACCACTTCGTTATTTTGGCTTGGAATTTCGTTTGTTGGAAATATAAACTGAATTTAGAAATGCTTTTGAAATGAAAAACTTTGCGTTTAATAAACAAAATATATTTTTGAAATGAAGACAGCGTTTGGAGTGGAGTGCAAAATAATATGTTCCCTGAGTCCACAGGCTTTGCTTGTGAGTGTACACAAATAAAAGTAGACAGTTTACTGTTTATAATTATGTCTTGCACTTAGCCTATCTGTATGGCTAAAAATGACGGAGTATTGTGAGTTTCCGCTGGAAATGGAATAAGGAAAAAATCCATCAAAAGGCACAGACGACTTCGTTGGACAGAGGGTTAAAGAAAACGTATAGCCTATTTAGTTTCATATATTTAGGCTATGTCTAAATATTATAATCTTTTAATTTCATATGTTGATTATGAAAAGTGAGCAGCATGAGTAAAGCACATAATCAGATGTCTGGAGACATTTTGTGAATTGTGTTTTCTAGAAAGTTCTTTCTTTAAAATTAATTTTGTTTTGTTTAAATTGTTTTTTAATTTTGATCAATGTTTAATCAACTATTTGGCTGTATATTTAATAAATAAGAAGCAAACCAAGATCGTCGGGAATGATTGACGTGCGTAACTGGCCTGTTTCCTCAGTCTTTGAGCAAGGCTGAAACTATATTTCTGTTTTAATACATTTCTTGAATATATGTCTTAATTACAGTAGACCTATAGATAGTTATGATATTTGTGGTTGCACCAGGGTCCGTCATTATAAAGTTACGCCACTTTCCTTATTAGGAGAAAATATAACGACATAAGATCTCGTTATTAGACATACTTGAGTGGAAAAAAATTATATTTAGGCCCTGTGTGAGAGCAATGCGTGACCGGACCAGATGACCTGTAAATGCGAAAAAACTGTTTCCATTGCAGTTTTGCGAAAATTTCCTTTTTCGAATTGCCTGAAAAACAACCTCATGCGAGCGTAAAAACTTTTTTGCGATATATGGGAGTTTTTGCGAAATTTACACGTTTCCATTGGGCGTATTTTCAATTCGCAATTTCAATTTGCGCAATTTGAAGGGTAATGGAAACGCGGCTAGTGAAGCGGTCGTGTTGTGTAAAGCGCTATAGTCGTTATTATATCAGTACCTGCACGACTGCATGAGTCCCGCCAGACCCTGGAAAAACCCAACGTCCCGTTTGTCTTTCAGGTAGTCCAGCATTTTCTGCACAACAAAAAGCAGATCGAACACGTCAAACACAATAGACTGTAAAAAAATATGGATGTAGCGTCCGTGACGTCACTCAGAGATTTCTAAAGAGCATTTCTGAAGCCTAAAGTCGGCCATTTTGGCAGCGCGTCACTCCTGGATAACTAAAAATGGGCAAAGAGGCGGGACATGGGCGGAGCTGAGGGGCCTGGATGCTGAAACCACGCCCACCTAGCTCGACCATAGAGACTGTCCAACCCTCTCCATTGACTTTGTATTGTGTGAATCGCCTCCTTGTCATTTCTGACTTTAAAACTAAAAACAGAACAGGATGTGTGACAGGATATACAAGCTCAACAACACAGAACTACATTTTTATAAGATACCCAACCGTAAAAGCCAGCCTTTAAGGAGACGAAAGTGGAGACTAATAAGTCGTGAAGCTTCAGCTGGAAGAATGGGTACATTTTGGGATCCTGACACTCAGTAAACACTGTCAAATCAAGTCAAATCTCCAAATGTCAGTTGTATATATGATATTTCCTGTCTCTGATGACGTTCTCCTCCAGTGTGTGTAGTTCTCAGTGTCATATAACATGTTTCGCTCTGTCTCGATTGCCTGAATCCACTTTTGTGTCGTTAAACGCTCGTTTTTTGGGTCAACAGCTTATAAAAACTTCTGCTTCTGTGTTGTTGAGCTTGTTTGCTGTACACCTCAGTTCCTCGGGTTAAATAGCATCTCACCATTTACAAACAGTTGGAAACATTTGGGATATTGTAAGTAATATATAACACTGGCCTAGTGGTGTTTGGATATTTCAATGAAAAAATGTTACATAGTGCAGCTTTAATATAATTTAAACGGATGAGTTTAAATCACAGTCGTCATGAAGGGCAACATTAGCCGTATAGACCAAAAGCACAGTTTGTCTCAGACTGTAAACATGTGTTCTTCTGCTGTAGAGTTGGGTATTTTAACATGAGAGACACAGATTAGACTCCCTTCTAGTGGCCAGTCGATGAACTGCAGTTTAGTGGCCAAACCGCAGCTGCAGGAACCATGGGATTATATCAAGTTGCATGTCTTTTTAAGCCTCAGCACTCTTTTATTGCATTAATGTTATATCATGCAAATTAACTAAACTGAAACAATCCATGGTAGCAGATACACTGCAAAAAAAAAAAATGTTCTTCTTCAGTGTTTCTGTCTTTCCAGCACAAATATCTAAACATTCAAGAGGCATTTACTGGAGAAGCAGAATGACTGATGATAATCTTGATTCAAAATGAGTTTGTGCTTCAAACAAGAGCAAATATCTGCCAATGGAGCCAGACAAAGAATCATCGCAAAGAGCCGTCGCAATCTGGCCCTTGTCAAACTCGCTCTAATCCTTACTCTTGCCCATTTTTCCTGCTTCTAACACATCAACTCTGAGGACAACATGTTCACTTGCTGCCTAATATATCCCACCCACTAACAGATCATCAGTGTTAGTCACTTCACCGGTCATAATGTTATGCCTGGTCGGTGTAAATATGAATAAGAGTGAATGTGTGCATATTTTAAAATATAATATTGTTTGCAAAGGGTTTAAATTGATTACTTCACAACTACAATAACCGAAGTGTGTTTAAAACGCCACACTGGAAAACATGCTTTTCTTTCGATTTTTTGTCTCTTTTCAGTCGAAATGTCTAACTATTCTAAAATCAAGAAGCATTTACTAGACAAGTAAAAATTATCGTCTATTGTCAAAAATAAATCAAAGTTAAAGGGATAGTTCACCCAAAAATGGAAATTCTGTCATCATTTACTCACCCTCAAGTTGTTCCAAACCTGTAAGAGTTTCTTTGTTCTGCTGAACACAAAAGAAGATATTTTGAAGAATGTTTGTAACAAAGTAGATAGAGCAACCATTGACTAGCATAGTATTTTTTTCCCTAATATGGTAGTCAATGGTTGCTCTATCTGCTTGGTTACAGGTTTGGAACAACTTGAGGGTGAGTAAATGATGACAGAAATTTAATTTTGGGGTGAACTATCCCTTTCAGTGAGTTAATCAAACAGAAAACAACATTATTTAGCTTGTTAGTGCGTTGTTTGCAGTGCAGAGTCGAGCGTCTGCTTCACTCGTTTATTTCCAGATGTCGAGAGTTGAGACGCAGCGCTCATCACCCAGCCGTCCAATCACAGTGGAGGAGGGGCGGGACTAATACCACACCGACCAACCGCAAGACACAACAACAGACAAAATCCTTTATTAGCCCTCACCTGCTGAACTGTGGAGTTTCCTCCGTTGAGGATGGCGATTCCCAGCTTGAGCGTGGAGGCCACCATCGGCCCCATCTCTCCTGCACACAAACACATTCCCATGGGCCCGGGGCCATCACACTCAGGGTTTCTGAGGAGTGTGTGTGGGTGTCTGACCTTTGCTGGCGCTGATGGTCTGCAGCACCATCTCTGCGGCGCCGCGGTCGTGGAGGCGGGCCTGCTGATACAGCAGCTTCTGCTTCTCCATCTCCTTCTCCTGCAAACACAAGGTGTGCTCAGTGGGTGAAGCTCCATGTTCGAAATCTGCTCTAACTAGGGTTGGGTATCGTTTGGGTTTTTTCCGATACCGGTGCCAAACCGATACTTTTAAAACGGTACCGGTGCCAAACCGATACTTTTAAAATGGTACCGGTGCCTAAACGATACTTTTAAAACGGTACCGGTGCCAAACCGATACTTTTAAAATGGTACCGGTGCCTAAACGATACTTTTAAAACGGTACCGGTGCCAAACCGATACTTTTAAAATGGTACCGGTGCCTAAACGATACTTTTAAAACGGTACCGGTGCCTAAACCGATACTTTTAAAATGGTACCGGTGCCTAAACGATACTTTTAAAACGGTACCGGTGTCAAACCAATACTTTTAAAACGAAGTATCGGAAGTATCGGTTTGGCTAAACGGTGCCTAAACGGTGCCTAAACCGATACTTTTAAAACGGTACCGGTGCCTAAACGATACTTTTAAAACGGTACCGGTGTCAAACCAATACTTTTAAAACGAAGTATCGGAAGTATCGGTTTGGCTAAACGGTGCCTAAACGGTGCCTAAACCGATACTTTTAAAACGGTACCGGTGCCTAAACGATACTTTTAAAACGGTACCGGTGCCAAACCGATACTTTTAAAACGGTACCGGTGCCTAAACGATACTTTTAAAATGGTACTGGTGCCTAAACGATACTTTTAAAACGGTACTGGTGCCTAAACGATACTTTTAAAATGGTACTGGTGCCTAACCGATACTTTTAAAACGGTACCGGTGCCTAAACGATACTTTTAAAATGGTACTGGTGCCTAAACCGATACTTTTAAAACGGTGCCGGTGCCTAAATTATACTTTTAAAACGGTGCCGGTGCCTAAACGATACTTTTAAAACGGTACCGGTGCCAAACCGGTACTTTTAAAACAGTACCGGTGCCTAAACCGATACTTTTAAAACAGTACCGGTGCCTAAACCGATACTTTTAAAACGGTACCGGTGCCTAAACGATACTTTTAAAACAGTACCGGTGCCTAAACCGATACTTTTAAAACGTACCGGTGCCAAACCGATACTTTTAAAACAGTACCGGTGCCTAAACGATACTTTTAAAACGGTACCGGTGCCTAAACGATAGGGGTGTGCATTGGCACTGCCCTCACAATTCGATTCGATTACGATTCACCAGGTAACGATTCGATTCAAAATTCTACTGCACACAATAAGGCAAATTTTTAATCAGTCATGAGGCAATACAAGCAGTCAGATATTGAACAACAGATTGTATTGGCTGCTATGTGTGTATTATCACTCTCTTGTATCTTTGACATAAATGTCATTAAATAAAATAAAATTGAATGGTACAGGGTATTGGATATGGCATTTTAAAACCTGAAAAAGAAAACATAAATCACTGCTTTCAGTGCTTTGAATGAGAAATGTTTCTCTTCTCTCTGCTTTAGAACCATTTGAAATAATATAGAGCAATAATAACCAACTAAGCCAACTTTTTTCAGCAGTGAACATAAGTGGGTTTTTTTTACACACAGTAAAAAGCTCTAAGACAGGGCACTTCATGAACTCCTGTGCAAATATTAATCCGTAATCAGTCACACTATTGTAACAACAACCACCACCCAGGCACCCAGCAATACAAATATTCAGTGCAACACAACAGTAACGTTGACACTAGCGACTCGTCAATTCTCGTGCTTGATTTTAGTGTGGCAGGCGCGTTAGCAGGGCGTAAGCAGCGCATATTTTTTTCGGCGCCCATGTTAACAGATTAGAGCATTCACATCGCACGCAGAGGCGGCGCGGCAGCTCATCGCATCGCAGGAGCAGAAGCAGCAGTGCCGCGATCGCTTCGGCGCCGAGTCTATTTTTGCCGCGCTGCTCACGCTGATTTAAAGCCACAGTGGATTGTTCTTGATCAAAACTGACCAGATTAACATGGAAAATAACACATTTCACCATGAAATCATGTAGTGAAGTGCCCCGTGTGTTTCACAATCACAGCATATGCTGCCCATCAGAAATCAAAGCACGAGACAGACGGGGCTCGGAGGAGATCGGAAAATGTGACATAATGTACAATATTTGTCTGTATTTGCAATATCTGCGCGAGACAAACGCTGCCAGTGTGAATCCACGATGGGGGCGCGGGCTCCGGCTCTCCATACCCACCGCTCCTGCCCTGCTAATGCGTGCGGTGTGAAGCCGGCGTCAGAATCCGAAATGTGCCCAGATGTCCGCTTTCCAAGCTTTGGGTGCGTTTTTAATTACCCGTCTATCGCGGTCATCTCCCTCCACCTCAGCCATCTTGATTGTTGTTATGACCCTGGAAGTAATTGAAACTTCACAACTTTATTGTCCAACTCAAGGCCAGAAAATAAACGGTGACATAATCGATTATGGCACTTTGCCGCATCGATGCTAAATCGTGCATGCCCCGCATTGCGATGCATCGCCGAATCGATTATTGTTGACACCACTACTAAACGATACTTTTAAAACGGTACCGGTGCCTAAACGATACTTTAAAAACGTCTCACACACGTGTCCAAACACAAGGTCACTGTGTGCTCAGTGGGTGAAGCTCCATGATAGAAATCTGCTCTAATACATACATCAGATGATGTGATATAACATTTACTAATACTGTATTAAAATTAATGCACTTCATCAATGACCTAACACGGATGAAGAGTAATAATCAGCCTTAAAGGGATAGTTCACCCAAAAATGAAAATTAGCCCATCATTTACAATGTAAATGTAAAATGTAATGTAAAATGCAATGCATAAATATTTACTCTCCCTCAAGTCATCCGAGGTGTGTGTGACATTCTTCTTTCAGACGAATAAAATCTGAGTTATATTATAAAAGTCCAGGCTAATCCAAGCATTAGAATTTGATTTATAGTTGCTCTGTTTTTGAAGTCCATAAAAAGTGCATCTGTCCGTCATATAACTGCTCCAGCGGCTCTGGGGTGTTAATAAAGGCCTTCTGAAGCGAATCGACGCGTTTGTGTAAGAAAAAATCCATATTTAAAACTTTATCAAGTAAACTTTCGACCGACCGCCTTCTGTGGAAAAGTGTTGAATGTTGAAAGTGAAACTCAAGATGTGTTCGTGACGTCATGACGAGCGGACCTGAGCGTTAGTCTTTCGATCGGCTGGGGAACTTTCAACAATTTTTCCATAAATTGAACAGGGAAGGCGGTCAGCTGAAAGTTTACTTTATAAAGTTTTAAATATAAATATATTTCTTACAAAAACGCGTCGATTTAACACTCCAGAGCCGCTGGAGCAGTTATATGACGGACAGATGCACTTTTATGGACTTCAAAAACAGAGCAACTATGAATCAAATTCTAATGCTTGGATTAGCCTGGACTTTTGTAATATAACTCAGATTTTATTCGTCTGAAAGAAGAATGTCATACACCTAGGATGAGGGAGAGTAAATTATGGGCTAATTTTCATTTTTGGGTGAACTTTTTGGTCTGCTGGTTTTAGCTGGTCAAGTCTAATGGTTTTAAGGCTTTTCTCAGGCTGGGAGATCTGTTTAAACCAGCTCTGACCAGCTTTAGTGAGCTGGAAATCAGGCCCAAACCAGTTTCCGGTCTAAAGTGGTTTGAGCTGGATCCAGGGCTTCATTCAGTGGGTTTTGTGATGCCTTGAGTGATGGATGATGGTGGAGTCCTGACGGATGTCTTCCAGGGGGTTTTAAAGTGTGCATGTGCAAAACCAGCTCAGATCAAAGTCTACACTTCAGCATAAACCAGCCTAAGGTGGTTTACAATGCCTCTAAAACCAGTGGAAACCAGAGAGCATGAGAGCTGCAAACAAACCAGACTCAGAGTTTACAAACGCACAGGATGTGAAGGGGTCACACAGTACCTCGAAACTCTTGACCTCCTCCTCATCCTCTTCCTCTTCATCATGGCAGCTCTGTGAGGGATAATCACATCGCACATGAGTCTGACAGAAGCACTGATGAAGCTGAAGATCGGATCTGAACTAGTCTTACCTTGGCCATGATGTCAGCGTAAGCCATGTAGAGATGATCCTCCTCTAGTTTACTACAACAACAACAACAACAGATGATGAACACATCACTGAGAGCCAGTGCCCGGTTGCATAAAGCACCTGAAGTGTAATTTTCCCTTAAGTTCGCCCTTAAGTTTCCCTTAAACCAAAGGGTGTTGCAGAAAAAAACCTTTAAGTGTTACTTAAGGGTTTCTTTAAGTGAAACGTCATAAACACTTAGAATTCAACCTTAAATGCTGTTTTTTCACTTGAGTAATCCCTTAAAAAGCGTTAAGTGTTGCATAAAACCCCTTAACGGTCAAAGTTAAAGTATAGCTTAAGGTTTGGAAATCGTAACCTTAAGAGTAACACGGACAAGAATAAGATGACATGGCTGAATTTATGAACCAGCTGAAGATCATTAAGTGCCAAGAAGAGTTTTTAGGGATAGGGAGAACCCTCTGGACCATCTTAACGATGAAAGAATACCAGTTTGACCATCACACATCGCAACCACTGACACTGAACACTTGCAGTCATGCGGACATTTCTGAACGAGATAAAGAGAAACTCACAGAATTAAAGAAGTCGTTTGACGTTATAACAAGTCATTAATGTCTTTATATGTTTCATATAATAGAGCCGAAGCTATAGATTGTGAATTTAAACATTTCTCGTTTACCAGCGGCTAAAGTCAGGAGGACTAGCCGAGGTGAGGCTGTTCCAGGCGGGATCTCACAACATTTTTAAATAGGCGCGATCTTTACAAATAAACCACAGATTTGAGCTTTAAACTACTACATTCTCCACTGAACAACTCTTAAAACTACATTTCGTGACACAATAACAGTAGTATTTTTCAATTTCGCGGCCGCACACAACCACTATGAAAAGCGCAAAAGGACCCGCGTCAATTTCGCTTCAAACGCTTTTACGTGTGTCCATCTCGCTTTGGACACGCTAAGGCATTCTAACTTCAAGCGTCAAACTAGACGCGAATTTAACGCTCTATTCACGTTTGGTGTGAACGCAGCATTAGTGTTAGTGTTTTGCGTATCTATGGCAACAAGAGTTTTATAACGTGAATCCAGGATCGCTGTCGTGAAACACTTCAATGTTTCCCTCACCTAAGAGAAGCGTTTAAGAGATTATATGCAACACCCTTAAGTTATTCTCTTAGGTAAGGGGAAATCGCCCCTTAAGTTCATACTTGAGGGAAAAACTGAAGGTGCTTTATGCAACCGGGCACTGGACTGTTATTAACAGGGGAAGGAAACCCACCATTTCTCTGTGAGTGCGGTTCTGCTGAAGAGTTGAATGAGCTGGTGAAGCGGGTCGATGTGTTTGGTCAGCTCGTCCTCCTCTGGCGGCTCCTCTCCGCCTGGTTTCTAAAACACCAAACAGCCTCACACTAACACACACACCAGCGACCAACAACCAGTCCATCTACCACACCATTCACCTACAATGAAGAGCTCAAGGCCAGTGTTGGGGAAACGCATTACAAGTAACTTGAGTTACGTAATAATATTACTTTTTCCAAGTAACTAGTAAAGTAACGCATTACTTTTCAAATTTACAACAAAATATCTGAGTTACTTTTTCACATTAATTTGACTGACAGCTCATGTTGAGAGTCAGTGCAGAGGTGTGTGTGTGAGTGTGTGTGTGTGTGTGTGTGTGTGGGCATGTTTTTGTGAAATATCAGGACACAAATGTGTATAATGACATGGGTATTACAAAAAGAGGGAGAAATATGAGGACGTTCCCCATGTCCTCACTTTTCAAAATGCTTATAAATCACAGAATGAGGTTTTTTTCACAGAAAGTGAACTGCACAGTGTGTGTGTGTGTGTGTGTGTGTGTGTGTGTGTGTGTGTGTGTGTGTGTGTGATGGGTAGGTTTAGGGGCAGGGGCAGTGTGTGTGTGTATGTGTATGTGTGTGTGTGTGTGTGTGTGTGTGTGTGTGAGGGGTAGGTTTAGGGGCAGGGGCAGTGTGTGTGTGTATGTGTGTGTGTGTGTGTGTGTGTGTGTGTGAGGGGTAGGTTTAGGGGCAGGGGCAGGGGCAGTGTGTGTGTGTGTGTGTGATGGGTAGGTTTAGGGGCAGGGGCAGTGTGTGTGTGTGTGTGTGTGTGTGAACATGATGTTTATTGTAGTTCTAGACTAAATGTGAGCATTTTTTATCTCACTTGCTCAATAAAGATTCTGTCCTCCTCAAAATGAATAAAATCTGTCAAATGCTAAATCAGAGAACTATGCAAACCTCCAATAATTAAATCTTAAATAAAACAACTATTTTTATGCATTTAATCTACCTTTATATTTAATTGACCAATGTCTTGCTGCTGACCTTTGATGATGAAAATTACTAGATTTTTTGTTTTTATTGCTAAAACTTTTTTCTCCTGCATCTATTCCTCCATCATCCAGAGCTGCGCCCTCTAGTGTTCATGAGGGAATCTGCATTTTCACCTCAGCCTGGGGCGCATTATTTACATTTTGGTATGAAGAGGTCTTTACCATTGCACAAAAATATCACTTTTTTGTTATAAAAAAAACAAAAAACAAAAACAAGCCCAGCCCAGGTGAGAAAAAGTAACGCAAAAGTAACGTAACATTACTTTTCTTAAAAAGTAACTTAGTAACTCAATTAGTAACTTTTTAAGGGAGTAACGCAATATTGTAACGCATTACTTTTCAAAGTAACTTTCCCCAACACTGCTCAAGGGTTCATACTTTAGATTCTACTCATTCTGGCTCCTCATTGAACCATCGTGTGTGTGTGAAACGCCACATTTTATTTGCTGTCAGAAGCATTGGGAGAACATGAACAGATGTTGTGTGTGATTGCTACATACGGCCAGGTCCTCGATCAGCTTGTCCTCGAAATAGTGTTCCTCCGTCTCGATCCAGGACTTCTCGTAGCCCTGGAGGAACAGGTTCACGGCTCTGTGCCTGAAAAGCAGAGAATCAGAGCGTCAGTCGGGACTCCAGCAGAGAGATCCGGCAGAACAGAAGATCTTCACCTGGGCAGGTTGTAGAGCGGAGCCATCCTGAAACAGGCCACCACCGCTCGCTTCCTCTGCTTGGACAGCAGCTTGTGCCACACGGCCTTCTTACTGCGCTGAGGATGTTCAACCTGCTCACACAAGCACATCATTAACATAAGACCCGCCCCACATTTACATATGATCCGCCCACATATTTACATATGACCCACCCCACATTTACATATCAGTATTCAGAAACTGCCTTGATGAGTGACACTGTGATCAGCCAATCATAAGAGAGCTAATTTACATATGACCCACCCCACATTTACATATGATCCGCCCACACATTTACATATGACCCGCCCCACATTTACATATCAATATTCAGAAACTGCCTTGATGATTGACAATGTAATCAGTCAATCATAAGAGAGCTCATTTACATATGACCCACCCCACATTTACATATCAGTATTCAGAAACTGCCTTGATGAGTGACACTGTGATCAGCCAATCATAAGAGAGCTCATTTACATATGACCCACCCCACATTTACATATGATCCGCCCACACATTTACATATGACCCGCCCCACATTTACATATGATCCGTCCACACATTTACATATGACCCGCCCCACATTTACATATGATCCGCCCACACATTTACATATGACCCGTCCCACATTTACATATGATCCGCCCACACATTTACATATGACCCGCCCCAAATTTACATATCAGTATTCAGAAACTGCCTTAATGAGTGACACTGTGTTCAGTCAATCATAAGAGAGCTCATTTACATATGACCCGCCCCACATTTACATATCAATATTCAGAAACTGCCTTGATGATTGACAATGTAATCAGTCAATCATAAGAGAGCTCATTTACATATGACCCGCCCCACATTTACATATGATCCGCCCACACATTTACATATGACCCGCCCCACATTTACATATGATCCGCCCACACATTTACATATGACCCGCCCCACATTTACATATCAGTATTCAGAAACTGCCTTAATGAGTGACACTGTGTTCAGTCAATCATAAGAGAGCTCATTTACATATGACCCACCCCACATTTACATATGATCCGCCCACACATTTACATATGACCCGCCCCACATTTACATATCAGTATTCAGAAACTGCCTTAATGAGTGACACTGTGATCAGCCAATCATAACAGAGCTCATTTACATATGACCCGCCCACACATTTCCATATCAGTATTCAGAAACTGCCTTGATGAGTGACACTGTGATCAGCCAATCATAAGAGAGCTCATTAATATATGACCCGCCCCACATTTACATATCAGTTGTTCAGAAACTGCCTTGATGAGTGACACTGTGATCAGTCAATCATAAGAGAGCTCATTAACATATGACCCGCCCCACATTTACATATCAGTATTCAGAAACTGCCTTGATGAGTGACACTGTGATCAGCCAATCATAACAGAGCTCATTTACATATGACCCGCCCACACATTTCCATATCAGTATTCAGAAACTGCCTTGATGAGTGACACTGTGATCAGCCAATCATAACAGAGCTCATTAACATATGACCCACCCACACATTTACATATCAGTATTCAGAAACTGCCTTGATGAGTGACACTGTGATCAGCCAATCATAAGAGAGCTCATTTACATATGACCCGCCCACACATTTCCATATCAGTATTCAGAAACTGCCTTGATGAGTGACACTGTGATCAGCCAATCATAAGAGAGCTCATTAACATATGACCCGCCCCACATTTACATATCAGTATTTAGAAACTGCCTTGATGAGTGACACTGTGATCAGCCAATCATAAGAGAGCTTCACCTGGTCGAGGTGGAAGAGCACGTGTGCGATGTTCAGCACCCGATCGACGGTCTTCTCTGGGTCGGACGAGTCTTCGCTGCGGTTGGGCATGTCTTTATACAGCGCCATCTGCCAGCGGATCGCAGGATCCTCCAGCTGCAGAAACACACACACACACACACACTGAGACGGATGAAGCGTGACGCGAGTGTGTGAGGGACACGAGGAACATGCGTGTTGGTTTGCAGGTATAAATGACACATTCGCTTAAGCTCATGATTCATGACTTCCAGCCACTTTGACTGCGAATCCGTCGTGTGATCGGACTCTCAGGATCATAAAGACCTTCTGATCACATGCTTACCAGCTTACTGCATGTAAACACGCGTGTGCTGCTGGCGTGTGGCGGTTTGCAGGGGACGTCCAGAGAGCAGGCCTTCTTCAGGAGCGGGGGGCGGCTCCGCTGGGGGACGTCCAGGGTCCCCGAGCGTCTAAACAGCGGCCTGTGAGTGACAGGCTCTGGCCCCGCCCCTTTACTCTGGCGGATCTTCATCCACTTTAAGATGAGGAGGAGTCTCTTCACCAGCTTTTTGAAGTGTAAAGTGCGGTTCTGACACATGCAGATGGACAGATGAGGGGCGAGACGGAGGGGCAGTTACACATGCAAGGGTTCAAGGGTCAATGATGCGCGAGGACGTCCAGGACAATACAAGGAGGATCTCACTCGCAATTGTTAGATTTATTTGTTATAATTGCATTTAGTTATATGGCAATACAATTAATGTTTAAATAAAGTAATTATTATACTTAATTTTGTGTAAATATTTACCTTAACTTGTTGTAAGTCGCTTTGGATAAAAGCGTCTGCTAAATGCATAAATGTAATGTAATGTAAATGTAACTTTGAATAAATTATGCATTACAACTTGTAGAGATTTTTTTTTGATTACATGAGAAAATTTAATTAGTTGTCAATAAATTAATTTGGGATGCAATCATTGTTTTTGGGAATGGCTGAACAGATCTGGACACAAACAGAGCATCACCTCATTGACCCCTTCAATCATTTCTGATCACTCATGAACATGCAAACAGATGGAGAACAGACGGAGAACAGATGGAGAACAGACGGAGAACAGACGGAGAACAGACAGAGAACAGACGGAGAACAGACGGAGAACAGACGGAGAACAGATGGAGAACAGACGGAGAACAGATGAAGAACAGACGGAGAACAGGAAGAGAACAGACGGAGAACAGACGGAGAACAGACGGAGAACAGACGGAGAACAGACGGAGAACAGATGAAGAACAGACGGAGAACAGGAAGAGAACACACGGAGAACAGACGGAGAACAGACGGAGAACAGATAGAGACGGAGAACAGACGGAGAACAGATGGAGAACAGACAGAGAACAGACAGAGAACAGATGGAGAACAGACGGAGAACAGACGGAGAACAGACGGAGAACAGATGGAGACGGAGAACAGACGGAGAACAGATGGAGAACAGGAAGAGAACACACGGAGGACAGACGGAGAACAGACGGAGAACAGATGGAGAACAGACGGAGACGGAGAACAGACGGAGAACAGATGGAGAACAGACAGAGAACAGACAGAGAACAGATGGAGAACAGACGGAGAACAGACGGAGAACAGATGGAGACGGAGAACAGACGGAGAACAGATGGAGAACAGATGGAGAACAGGAAGAGAACACACGGAGAACAGACGGAGAACAGACGGAGAACAGATGGAGAACAGACGGAGAACAGATGAAGAACAGACGGAGAACAGACAGAGAACAGACGGAGAACAGATGGAGAACAGACGGAGAACAGACGGAGAACAGATGGAGAACAGGAAGAGAACACACGGAGAACAGACGGAGAACAGATGGAGAACAGATGGAGAACAGACGGAGAACAGATGAAGAACAGACGGAGAACAGACAGAGAACAGACGGAGAACAGATGGAGAACAGGAAGAGAACACACGGAGAACAGACGGAGAACAGACGGAGAACAGACGGAGAACAGACGGAGAACAGATGGAGACGGAGAACAGACGGAGAACAGATGGAGAACAGACAGAGAACAGACGGAGAACAGATGGAGAACAGACGGAGAACAGACGGAGAACAGATGGAGACGGAGAACAGACGGAGAACAGATGGAGAACAGATGGAGAACAGGAAGAGAACACACGGAGAACAGACGGAGAACAGACGGAGAACAGATGGAGAACAGACGGAGAACAGATGAAGAACAGACGGAGAACAGACAGAGAACAGACGGAGAACAGACGGAGAACAGATGGAGAACAGGAAGAGAACACACGGAGAACAGACGGAGAACAGACAGAGAACAGACGGAGAACAGATGGAGACGGAGAACAGACGGAGAACAGATGGAGAACAGACAGAGAACAGACGGAGAACAGATGGAGAACAGACGGAGAACAGACGGAGAACAGATGGAGAACAGGTAGAGAACACACGGAGAACAGACGGAGAACAGATGGAGACGGAGAACAGACGGAGAACAGATGGAGAACAGACGGAGAACAGATGGAGAACAGGAAGAGAACACACGGAGAACAGACGGAGAACAGACGGAGAAAAGATGGAGACGGAGAACAGACGGAGAACAGATGGAGAACAGACAGAGAACAGACGGAGAACAGATGGAGAACAGACGGAGAACAGACGGAGAACAGATGGAGACGGAGAACAGACGGAGAACAGAGGAAGAACAGACAGAGAACAGACAGAGAACAGATGGAGAACAGACAGAGAACAGATGGAGAACAGACGGAGAACAGATGGAGAACAGATGGAGAACAGACAGAGAACAGATGGAGAACAGACGGAGAACAGACAGAGAACAGATGGAGAACAGAAGGAGAACAGATGGAGAACAGATGGAGAACAGACAGAGAACAGATGGAGAACAGATGGAGAACAGATGGAGAACAGATGGAGAACAGACGGAGAACAGACAGAGAAGAGATGGAGAACAGACGGAGAACAGACGGAGAACAGATGGAGAACAGATGGAGAACAGACAGAGAACAGACGGAGAACAGATGGAGAACAGACGGAGAACAGATGGAGAACAGATGGAGACGGAGAACAGATGGAGAACAGACGGAGAACAGATGGAGAACAGATGGAGAACAGATGGAGAACAGATGGAGACGGAGAACAGATGGAGACGGAGAACAGACGGAGAACAGAGAGAGAACAGACAGAGAACAGACGGAGAACAGACGGAGAACAGATGGAGAACTGACGAAGAACAGACGGAGAACAGATGGAGAACAGATAGAAAACAGATGGAGAACAGATGGAGAACAGACGGAGAACAGATGGAGAACAGACGGAGAACAGATGAAGAACAGACGGAGAACAGATAGAGAACAGATGGAGAACAGATAGAGAACAGATGGAGAACAGATGGAGAACAGATGGAGAACAGATGGAGAACAGATGGAGAACAGACGGAGAACAGACGGAGAACAGATGGAGAACAGATGGAGAACAGATGGAGAACAGACGGAGAACAGATGGAGAACAGACGGAGAAAAGACAGAGAACAGACTGAGAACAGACAGAGAACAGACGGAAAACAAATGGAGAACATATGGAGAACAGATGGAGAACAGACGGAGAACAGACAGAGAACAGATGGAGAACAGACAAGAGAACAGACGGAGCGCCAGCTCACCTTTCCCTGCAGGTGGAGGTTGTTTCGTATGATCTCTCGGACCTCGTCCTCCGTGTCTTTCTGCAGAACAGGTTCAGCTTGATCAGAATCAGCTCTTGCAGTTCTCTAACTGCAGAGAGTGTGTGTGTGGTTCTCTAACTGCAGAGAGAGTGTGTGCGGTTCTCTAACAGCAGAGAGAGTGTGTGCGGTTCTCTAACAGCAGAGAGAAAGTGTGTGCGGTTCTCTAACAGCAGAGAGAGAGTGTGTGCGGTTCTCTAACAGCAGAGAGAGAGTGTGCGGTTCTCTAACAGCAGAGAGAGAGTGTGCGGTTCTCTAACAGCAGAGAGAGAGTGTGTGCGGTTCTCTAACAGCAGAGAGAGAGTGTGTGCGGTTCTCTAACAGCAGAGAGAGAGTGTGCGGTTCTCTAACAGCAGAGAGAGTGTGTGTGGTTCTCTAACAGCAGAGAGCGTGTGTGCGGTTCTCTAACAGCAGAGAGAGTGTGTGTGGTTCTCTAACAGCAGAGAGATTGTGTGCGGTTCTCTAACAGCAGAGAGAGAGTGTGTGCGGTTCTCTAACAGCAGAGAGAGAGTGTGTGCGGTTCTCTAACAGCAGAGAGAGAGTGTGTGCGGTTCTCTAACAGCAGAGAGAGAGTGTGCGGTTCTCTAACAGCAGAGAGAGTGTGTGTGGTTCTCTAACAGCAGAGAGAGTGTGTGCGGTTCTCTAACAGCAGAGAGAGTGTGTGTGGTTCTCTAACAGCAGAGAGAGAGTGTGTGTGGTTCTCTAACAGCAGAGAGAGAGTGTGTGCGGTTCTCTAACAGCAGAGAGAGTGTGTGTGGTTCTCTAACAGCAGAGAGAGAGAGAGTGTGCGGTTCTCTAACAGCAGAGAGAGTGTGCGGTTCTCTAACAGCAGAGAGAGAGAGTGTGTGGTTCTCTAACAGCAGAGAGCGTGTGTGTGGTTCTCTAACAGCAGAGAGAGTGTGTGTGGTTCTCTAACAGCAGAGAGAGAGTGTGTGGTTCTCTAACAGCAGAGAGAGTGTGTGTGGTTCTCTAACAGCAGAGAGAGTGTGTGTGGTTCTCTAACAGCAGAGAGAGTGTGTGTGGTTCTCTAACAGCAGAGAGAGTGTGTGCGGTTCTCTAACAGCAGAGAGAGAGTGTGTGGTTCTCTAACAGCAGAGAGCGTGTGTGTGGTTCTCTAACAGCAGAGAGCGTGTGTGTGGTTCTCTAACAGCAGAGAGAGAGTGTGTGGTTCTCTAACAGCAGAGAGAGTGTGTGTGGTTCTCTAACAGCAGAGAGAGAGTGTGTGGTTCTCTAACAGCAGAGAGAGTGTGTGTGGTTCTCTAACAGCAGAGAGAGTGTGTGTGGTTCTCTAACAGCAGAGAGAGTGTGTGCGGTTCTCTAACAGCAGAGAGAGTGTGTGCGGTTCTCTAACAGCA
The DNA here is from genome assembly GCA_033150135.1 of Gobio occitaniae. Taxonomy (NCBI): domain Eukaryota; kingdom Metazoa; phylum Chordata; class Actinopteri; order Cypriniformes; family Gobionidae; genus Gobio; species Gobio occitaniae. The sequence continues at coordinate 60,599 of JARQWZ010005148.1, read as the reverse complement.
GAGAGAGTGTGTGTGGTTCTCTAACAGCAGAGAGAGTGTGTGCGGTTCTCTAACAGCAGAGAGAGTGTGTGCGGTTCTCTAACAGCAGAGAGAGAGTGTGCGGTTCTCTAACAGCAGAGAGAGAGTGTGTGTGGTTCTCTAACAGCAGAGAGCGTGTGTGTGGTTCTCTAACAGCAGAGAGAGAGTGTGTGGTTCTCTAACAGCAGAGAGAGTGTGTGTGGTTCTCTAACAGCAGAGAGAGAGTGTGTGGTTCTCTAACAGCAGAGAGAGAGAGTGTGCGGTTCTCTAACAGCAGAGAGAGAGTGTGTGGTTCTCTAACAGCAGAGAGAGAGAGTGTGTGCGGTTCTCTAACAGCAGAGAGAGAGAGTGTGTGGTTCTCTAACAGCAGAGAGAGAGAGTGTGTGCGGTTCTCTAACAGCAGAGAGAGAGTGTGCGGTTCTCTAACAGCAGAGAGAGAGTGTGCGGTTCTCTAACAGCAGAGAGAGAGAGTGTGCGGTTCTCTAACAGCAGAGAGAGAGAGTGTGCGGTTCTCTAACAGCAGAGAGAGAGAGTGTGTGGTTCTCTAACAGCAGAGAGAGAGAGTGTGCGGTTCTCTAACAGCAGAGAGAGAGAGTGTGTGGTTCTCTAACAGCAGAGAGAGAGAGTGTGTGCGGTTCTCTAACAGCAGAGAGAGAGAGAGTGTGCGGTTCTCTAACAGCAGAGAGAGAGAGTGTGTGGTTCTCTAACAGCAGAGAGAGAGAGTGTGTGCGGTTCTCTAACAGCAGAGAGAGAGTGTGCGGTTCTCTAACAGCAGAGAGAGAGTGTGTGGTTCTCTAACAGCAGAGAGAGAGAGTGTGCGGTTCTCTAACAGCAGAGAGAGAGTGTGTGGTTCTCTAACAGCAGAGAGAGAGAGTGTGTGCGGTTCTCTAACAGCAGAGAGAGAGAGTGTGTGGTTCTCTAACAGCAGAGAGAGAGAGTGCGGTTCTCTAACAGCAGAGAGAGAGTGTGTGGTTCTCTAACAGCAGAGAGAGAGTGTGTGGTTCTCTAACAGCAGAGAGAGAGAGTGTGCGGTTCTCTAACAGCAGAGAGAGAGTGTGTGGTTCTCTAACAGCAGAGAGAGAGAGTGTGCGGTTCACTAACAGCAGAGAGAGAGAGTGTGCGGTTCTCTAACAGCAGAGAGAGAGAGTGTGCGGTTCTCTAACAGCAGAGAGAGAGAGTGTGTGGTTCTCTAACAGCAGAGAGAGAGAGTGTGCGGTTCACTAACAGCAGAGAGAGAGAGTGTGCGGTTCTCTAACAGCAGAGAGAGAGAGTGTGTGGTTCTCTAACAGCAGAGAGAGAGAGTGTGCGGTTCTCTAACAGCAGAGAGAGAGTGTGTGGTTCTCTAACAGCAGAGAGAGAGAGTGTGCGGTTCACTAACAGCAGAGAGAGAGTGTGTGCGGTTCTCTAACAGCAGAGAGAGAGAGTGTGCGGTTCTCTAACAGCAGAGAGAGAGAGTGTGTGGTTCTCTAACAGCAGAGAGAGAGAGTGCGGTTCTCTAACAGCAGAGAGAGAGTGTGTGGTTCTCTAACAGCAGAGAGAGAGTGTGTGGTTCTCTAACAGCAGAGAGAGAGAGTGTGCGGTTCTCTAACAGCAGAGAGAGAGTGTGTGGTTCTCTAACAGCAGAGAGAGAGAGTGTGCGGTTCACTAACAGCAGAGAGAGAGAGTGTGCGGTTCTCTAACAGCAGAGAGAGAGAGTGTGCGGTTCTCTAACAGCAGAGAGAGAGTGTGCGGTTCTCTAACAGCAGAGAGAGAGAGTGTGTGGTTCTCTAACAGCAGAGAGAGAGAGTGTGTGCGGTTCTCTAACAGCAGAGAGAGAGTGTGCGGTTCTCTAACAGCAGAGAGAGAGAGTGTGTGGTTCTCTAACAGCAGAGAGAGAGAGTGTGCGGTTCTCTAACAGCAGAGAGAGAGAGTGTGCGGTTCTCTAACAGCAGAGAGAGAGAGTGTGCGGTTCTCTAACAGCAGAGAGAGAGAGTGTGTGGTTCTCTAACAGCAGAGAGAGAGAGTGTGCGGTTCTCTAACAGCAGAGAGAGAGAGTGTGTGGTTCTCTAACAGCAGAGAGAGAGAGTGTGCGGTTCTCTAACAGCAGAGAGAGAGAGTGTGTGGTTCTCTAACAGCAGAGAGAGAGAGTGTCTGCGGTTCTCTAACAGCAGAGAGAGAGAGAGTGTGCGGTTCTCTAACAGCAGAGAGAGAGAGTGTGTGGTTCTCTAACAGCAGAGAGAGAGAGTGTGTGCGGTTCTCTAACAGCAGAGAGAGAGAGTGTGTGCGGTTCTCTAACAGCAGAGAGAGAGAGAGTGTGCGGTTCTCTAACAGCAGAGAGAGAGTGTGTGCGGTTCTCTAACAGCAGAGAGAGAGTGTGTGTTGCTGTACCTGTGTGAAGCGGCTCTTGGCCAGTCCGATCAGCTCCTGGTCTCCTGGAGCACAGATGTTCAGGCCGACGGGAAGCAGACGCTTGAGAGCGGCGACGATCAGTGACGTCTGGAGTGAGTATCGATCGCCTCGCTTCTTCATCTTCTTCCTCTCCTGATCCGTCACGCCGCCCTGCACACACAGCCATGCTTTACCAGCGTCTGCAGCTCTGAGTGTCACGCACATGAGCATTAATACACCAATCTATAGGAATATACTAATCATTCAATACCATGTGAAGTGTCATAATGGCAGGAGTGTGTGTGTGTGTGTGTGTGTGTGTGTGTGTGTGTGTGTGTGTGTGTGTGTGTGTGTGTGTGTGTGTGTGTGTGTGAGAGAGTGTGTGTGTGAGTGTGTGTGTGAGTGTGTGTGTGAGTGAGTGAGTGAGTGAGTGAGTGAGTGAGTGTGTGTGTGAGAGAGTGTGTGTGTGAGAGAGTGTGTGTGTGAGTGTGTGTGTGTGAGTGTGTGTGTGAGTGAGTGAGTGAGTGAGTGAGTGAGTGAGTGAGTGAGTGAGTGAGTGAGTGAGTGTGTGTGTGTGTGTGTGTGTGTGTGTGTGTGTGAGAGAGTGTGTGAGAGAGTGTGTGTGTGAGTGTGTGTGTGAGTGTGTGTGTGAGTGAGTGAGTGAGTGAGTGAGTGAGTGAGTGAGTGTGTGTGTGAGAGAGTGTGTGTGTGTGTGTGTGTGTGTGGGCATGTTTTTGTGAAATATCAGGACACAAATGTGTATAATGACATGGGTATGACAAAAAGAGGGTGAAATATGAGGACGTTCCCCATGTCCTCACTTTTCAAAATGCTTATAAATCACAGAATGAGGTTTTTTATCACAGAAAGTAAACTGTGCAGTTTTCTGTGATGGGTAGGTTTAGGGGCAGGGGCAGTGTGTGTGTGTGTGTGTGTGTGTGTGTGTGATGGGTAGGTTTAGGGGCAGTGTGTGTGTGTGTGTGTGTGTGTGTGTGTGTGTGTGTGATGGGTAGGTTTAGGGGCAGGGGCAGTGTGTGTGTGTTTGTGTGTGTGTGTGATGGGTAGGTTTAGGGACAGGGGCAGTGTGTGTGTGTGTGTGTGTGTGTGTGTGTGTGATGGGTAGGTTTAGGGGCAGGGGCAGTGTGTGTGTGTGTGTGTGTGTGTGTGTGTGATGGGTAGGTTTAGGGGCAGGGGCAGTGTGTGTGTGTGTGTGTGTGTGTGATGGGTAGGTTTAGGGGCAGGGGCAGTGTGTGTGTGTGTGTGTGTGTGTGTGTGTGATGGGTAGGTTTAGGGGCAGGGGCAGTGTGTGTGTGTGTGTGTGTGTGTGTGTGTGTGTGTGTGTGTGTGTGTGTGATGGGTAGGTTTAGGGGCAGTGTAAGGGGATAGGAAATACGGTTTGTACAGTATAAAAACCATTACGCCTATGGAATGTCCTCACATTTCACAAAAACAAATGTGTGTGTGTTTATTTGTGATGACATACCTTGGACATTTTGGATTTGGTATCAGTTATGAGGAAGGACATGTTGTTGATTTCATTCTGAACCACAAAGTTTTGCTCTTCTCGTTTGAAGTTCTGTAGAGGAAACACACACACACACACACACACACACACACACACACACACACACACACACACACACACACACACACACACACACACACACACACACACACACACACACAGATTACCCAGAGTTCACTGCTGTCAAAGCCAAAGGACTCAAAGATCAGATGCTCAGAGAGAGAACAGATGATCAGGGTGTGTGACTGATTATAGATCTGCTCACTTCATCACATTCAATGCCTGAAGTTTCATTCATTAAATATGAAATATCAAATCAAGTGTCATTTATTGTGAATAAAGACACTTTACAACCAGATCATCTTACAGACAGAAATCTGAAGCATTTAAATGCTCAGACAACAGAAGATGAAGATGATGTGTTTGACATCCCCATGAAATATGGAGTGGAATATTGCAGTGTTTATGCTCAATGATTTATCATTATTATGTTAATAATCTTGAGTCAGAATAACTTCATCTCTTCTCCGATGATGAGGGCGGGGCCACCTGTCACTCACATGAGATCCACCAATAGCAAACCACAACCATCCAATCAATTCCCCACAGACACACTCAAGCCCCGCTCTACATTTGTTCTTGTTTGCGTTTCACTCGATATACGGCACACTAGAGGAGGAGCACCAGCGGGACTTCACTCTCAGGAGGAGTTTAATATGATTCTGATGATTTAAACACAATGTTGATGGTGTGTGTGTGTGTGTGTGTGTGTGTGTGTGTGTGTGTGTGTGTGTGTGTGTGTGTGTGTGTGTGTGTGTGTGTGTGTGTGTTTGTGTGTGTGTGTGTGTGTGTGTGTGTTTGTGTGTGTGTGTGCTCACGTGTGATTTGGCCCAGAATATGAAGACTTCGGCCACCATGCGGAATAACTCCTCCGCCTCAGTGTTGGGCTCCTTCAGCCATTTGGCTCTGTGAGACAGACAGACAGACAGACAGACAGACAGACAGTGGTCAGTGACAGCAGGGCTCGACATTAACGCTTGTCCGGGACAAGTATCCTGGTTAAAACGTCAAAACCAAAAATAACTAGGGAATCACCAAAGTGCAGTAATGATTCTGCATCAGTGTAAGTGGAGATCGAGAGTGGATAATATCATAAAACTGACGTTAATAAGGTTGAGCTGTTGAGGCTCAGTCTCTCGAGGAGAAAATCAAAAACAAACGAGCGCCGCTCATACAAAGAAACTCAGTTCACACACACGGTTAAAATTGTGTAGTTTTTATATTCATAACATATGATACAGTTAATTAACATTACACTAACAAGAGTGTGTTTTCCTGAATATCATCACGACTGAACATGACACTAATTTCATACGCCAGTTCCATAAACAATTCATTAACATAAATCACTTACATTTTAGATATTGAGTGTTTTTGTTCGATTTCAGCAGCGAAAATAGTTCCAAACAAAGATCACAGCAGAACCATAACACATCTCACAGCATCAGTGTGTGTTACTGAAGAACCATAACACATCTCACAGCATCAGTGTGTGTTACTGAAGAACCGTAACACATCTCACAGCATCAGTGTGTGTTACTGAAGAACCGTAACACATCTCACAGCATCAGTGTGTGTTACTGAAGAACCGTAACACATCTCACAGCATCAGTGTGTGTTACTGAAGAACCATAACACATCTCACAGCATCAGTGTGTGTTACTGAAGAACCGTAACACATCTCACAGCATCAGTGTGTGTTACTGAAGAACCATAACACATCTCACAGCATCAGTGTGTGTTACTGAAGAACCGTAACACATCTCACAGCATCAGTGTGTGTTACTGAAGAACCGTAACACATCTCACAGCATCAGTGTGTGTTACTGAAGAACCGTAACACATCTCACAGCATCAGTGTGTGTTACTGAAGAACCGTAACACATCTCACAGCATCAGTGTGTGTTACTGAAGAACCGTAACACATCTCACAGCATCAGTGTGTGTTACTGAAGAACCGTAACACATCTCACAGCATCAGTGTGTGTTACTGAAGAACCATAACACATCTCACAGCATCAGTGTGTGTTAGTGAATGATTCAGCGTTTGAATGAATCGGTTTAATCAGAGATTCATTGGCCTGTTCCTAAACAACCGCCTCATTACTGAATGAATCAGCCTTTTCACTGAATCGACTCAGTGACTCACTCCTTCAGACGGTCACCTGCGCCACCTACTGGTGCTTTAGTTTCATCTTTACAACATTTCTTATTTGTATATTCAAAAATATTTAAAATAGTCTCATAACATTATTTAATGCAGTTGTAATTTTTCAGTGTAAATGATTTAATTTGATTGGTAACAGCCCTATAGTGTCTTATTCTAATTTAATTTATAGATCAAATTTAAGAATATAAAATGAAAGCTGAAGCATAGCCTATATTTAATAAGATTATGGAAAAATGCCCTTTATAAAAAGGTAAAAATATCACAAATATGCATATTTAAATATGTCAAAGCTGATTGAACACTGGTGAGAATATTGCTTCAAAATATATTATATTTACTACAACAACAAAAAAATCCGGAGAAGCTAATGTTTTACCCGGACAAGTGAATGACAGATTTACTTGTTGGAAGGATAAGCGTGTGAACAGGTTTAATGTCGAGCCCTGGACTGGACTCCATGACTCCGCCCCCCCCTCATACCTGTTGTAGTCGACGAAGCGTATGAGCAGCGGGTAGAAGGCGTACAGATCTCGCACGAGGATGGTGAACTCGTCCAGGATGAGAAGCTCCGCCTCCGACATCTCGCCCCGCCCCTCCGCCTTCATCTGCTCCTCGTCCTGCAGGACGGTCGCCGCCTTCTTCTTCAGCTTCTCCATCAGCGGCAGGAAGTGAGTCTTCAGCAGCTGAGACCGGGCTTTCCCAATGATGGGCTGAGAAAACACTGACACACACACACACACACACACACACACACACACACACAGGATTCAGCGTACGGTGGCAGCTCTGCTCCGCGTCAGAAGGGAAGCGCTCCTGTCAGTGCTCATTTTAACAGCATATTTTGATTTAGTTTTAGTCGTATTTTAGTCGCCTGAATTGTTTTTAAAAAATAAACGAAAGAGCTCAATTCACTTTTTTAAAAACATCTATATAGTTTTTATAACTTAGTATTTCTGTTTTAGTCAGTAGGCCATATCAGGTAAAGCTAAAGCTTCAAGTAAGTTTATTTTTTATTTATTTGTTTTCAGTTAACATTTATTTAATTTCAAGTAATGACGATTTTTTTTAATGGTTTTTGTGAACTATTATAACCCTGATACTTTATTGAATATGTGTCAAATACTGGTCTTTCCTCCTGACTATGAATTAAATGGGAATGAAATATAGTTTATTGTGTAAGCAAAAACGAATATATAATGTGTGACTTTTAATGATAAACAAGCTGGAAATACACCAGGACTCTTATTTTGAAATGTCTGCTCCTCTGTTGCAGTTGCAGGAGCTCATTCAAGTTCAGATGAGGAGATGAAATATGGGTCATTTCAACCGTCTAAAACATATTACTATATAAAGTAAAATGGAGCTGGATTGGGGGTGTGTGAGCCTGTAGGCCAGTGTTGGGGAAACGCATTACCAGTAACTTGAGTTGTGTAATAATATTACTTTTTCCAAGTAACTAGTAAAGTAACTCATTACTTTTCAAATTTACGACAAAATATCTGAGTTACTTTTTCACATTAATTTGACTGACAGCTCATGTTGAGAGTCAGTGCAGAGGTGTGTGTGTGTGTGTGTGTGTGTGTGTGTGTGTGAACATGATGGTTATTGTAGTTCTAGACTAAATGTGAGCATTTATTTATCTCACTTGCACAATAAAGATTCTGTCCTCCTCAAAATGAATTAAATCAGTCAAATGCTAAATCAGAGAACTATGCAAACCTCCAATAATTAAATGTTAAATAAAACAACATAATCTACCTTTATATTTAATTGACCAATGTCTTGCTGCTGACCTTTGATGATGAAAATTACTAGATTTTTTGTTTTTATTGGTAAAACTTTTTTCTCCTGCATCTATTCTCCATTATCCAGAGCTGCGCCCTCTAGTGTTCATGCGGGAGCTCTTTACTGTTACACAAAAATACAACTTTTTTTGTTATAAAAAAAACTAAAACAAAAACAAGCCCAGCCCAGGTGAGAAAAAGTAACTTAGTAACTCAATTAGTTACTTTTTAAGGGAGTAACGCAATATTATAATGCATTACTTTACAAAGTAACTTTCCCCATCACTGATTATAAACCTGATACTTTATTGAATATGTGTCAAATACTGGTCTTTCCTCCTGACTATGAATTAAATGGAAATGAGATTAAATACAGTTTATTGTGTAAGCAAAAACGAATATATAATGCGTGACTTTTAATAATAAACAAGCTGGAAATACACCAGGACTCTTATTTTGAAATGTCTGCTCCTCTATTGCAGTTGCAGGAGCTCATTCAAGTTCAGGAGATAAAATATCATTATTACAACCGTCTAAAACATATTAATATATAAACATCATCATTATTCATCAGCATTAGTTCATAAACACTGGTCTGGCATAAATGTGTGTTATTGATTGAGCCGCTCTGGAGCTGGATTGGGTGAGTGTGTGTGTGTGTTATTGATTGAGCCGCTCTGGAGCTGGATTGGGTGAGTGTGTGTGTGTGTGTGTGTGTGTGTGTGTTATTGATTGAGCCGCTCTGGAGCTGGATTGGGTGAGTGTGTGTGTGTGTGTGTGTGTGTTATTGATTGAGCCGCTCTGGAGCTGGATTGGGTGTGTGTGTGTGTGTGTGTGTGTTATTGATTGAGCCGCTCTGGAGCTGGATTGGGTGTGTGTGTGTGTGTGTGTGTGTTATTGATTGAGCCGCTCTGGAGCTGGATTGGGTGTGTGTGTGTGTGTGTGTGTGTGTTATTGATTGAGCCGCTCTGGAGCTGGATTGTGTGTGTGTGAGCCTGTAGATCGTGTGTTTTCCAGAGGTTAGATCAGTTCAGATCAAATGTGTTCATCTGCTCTCAGATCATCAGTTCTGACCCCATCTCTGCCCTAATCCTCCCTCACTAACCTCACTATTCTCCTCTCGCTTTTATCTGTTGACCAAAATGACAGATGATTTTCCTCATAGTTTTTGTCATCCAACACTAGTTTTTGTGTAGTTCTCGTCTGGTTTTGGTCAGTGAGGTGAACTCTGGTCCTGTACCTGCGAGTCTCTTCATCCAGGCGCCCTCGTCGATGCCCAGGTTGTTGTAGATGATCTTCAGGATGTTTCCCAGCAGTGTGTTCATGTGCTCTGAGGTCAGCGAGGTGCAGCAGCTCCGGGCGCGCTCCGGCTCACTCTCGGGTCCGTGTTCCCACCAGTGGGACATGTAACTGCACAGCATGGGCAGCAGAACCTCCATCACGTGTGGCATCTGTGTGTAGCGGATGCCCGACTCAGCCAGCTCCATGATCTCCTGCAGCGCCCGCTCCAGAGACGGCACCAGCACACACACCTCCTCCACCTGCGCCGGGAGACCTAGCGCTAGCACACACACACACACACACACACCTGAGCGAAACGGCCACTCCACTGCCTTCTGTAGTGAGTCAGTGAAGACACACACTGCAAAAAATGCTTTTCTTACTTCGTATTTTTGTCTTGTTTTCAGTCCAAATATCTAAAAAATCTTACATTAAAGCTACAGTGTAACTTTTTTAGTTTATTCTTAGCTAAAAACACTTAGTTCTTTCAAAAATATATGTGCTCATTAATGTATATTTACTTCTTTAAAGTAATAAAGTATTCTGGTAAGTTTATAATATGCCATTGTAAACACATACGGGTGAGGGTTCGACTGCGGGTCGCCATGTTGATCCTCCATCTTGAAAGTACATTAGCCAAAGAGGGACATTCCCGTAAATTCAAGCTTCGCCTTTGGCGTTTTAACACATTTGTCGAATGTGGACGAGGTCAAACTGGAAGTCATGTTAATCTTGGACTAAATCAGCCACCGTAGGAGTTAAAACAAAATCGGAATTGAGAGGAAGAGAAACTAATATTCACTGGATGGTCATATACAAGTTCACCACTAGATGGGGGAAAATATCACACAGTGGAGCTTTAAAAACATTTACTAGACAAGCAGATGTTTTTGTCTTGTTTTGGGGGAAAATAACTCAAAATTAAGGGAGTTTTTGCTTAAAATAAGCTAAAGAATCTGCCAATGGGGTAAGAAAAATAATCTTGTTTTCTGTTTGAATTAAGATTATTTTTCTTACCGCATTGGCAGATTATTTTGAGTTATTTTCCCCCAAAACAAGACAACATTTTTTGCTTGTCTAGTAAATGCTTCTTAATGTAAGATTTTTTAGATATTTGGACTGAAAACAAGACGAAAACACTAAGTAAGAGGAGCATTTTTTGCAGTGCTAGGCCTCTGCCTCTGCATACCTGCTCTCTCTCTGGAGCTCTTGCAGTTGTATATGGAGAAGGTGTTGTGTTTGTTCAGACTGGGCTCCAGGAAGGCCACAGGAAACGCTCCTGAGAACGCAGACAGACACTCGCCCAGAGCCGGACGCTGCCTGGACACAGCGGCAGAACATCTCACACACACACACCAGGCTTTCAGCACAGCGGCAGAACATCTCACACACACACACCAGGCTTTCAGCACAGCCGCAGAACATCTCACACACACACACCAGGCTTTCAGCACAGCCGCAGAACATCTCACACACACACACACACACCAGGCTTTCAGCACAGCGGCAGAACATCTCACACACACACACCAGGCTTTCAGCACAGCCGCAGAACATCTCACACACACACACACACACCAGGCTTTCTGCACAGCCGCAGAACATCTCACACACACACACACCAGGCTTTCAGCACAGCGGCAGAACATCTCACACACACACACACACACACACCAGGCTTTCAGCACAGCAGCAGAACATCTCACACACACACACACACACACCAGGCTTTCAGCACAGCGGCAGAACATCTCACACACACACACCAGGCTTTCAGCACAGCGGCAGAACATCTCACACACACACACACACACACACCACGCTTTCAGCACAGCAGCAAACACTCACACACTCACAGTCCATCTGTTCACGGACCAATACATTTCATTAGGATGAATCACTTTGATTAGAATGAATCAATTTTGTTTAGGATGAATCACTTTGATTAGAATTAATCAATTTTGTTTAGGATTGAATCACTTTGATTAGAATGAATCAATTTTGTTTAGGATGAATCACTTTGATTAGAATGAATCAATTTTGTTTAGGATGAATCACTTTGATTAGAATGAATCAATTTTGTTTAGGATGAATCACTTTGATTAGAATGAATCAATTTTGTTTAGGATGAATCACTTTGATTAGAATGAATCAATTTTGTTTAGGATGAATCACTTTGATTAGAATTAATCAATTTTGTTTAGGATTGAATCACTTTGATTAGAATTAATCAATTTTGTTTAGGATTGAATCACTTTGATTAGAATGAATCAATTTTGTTTAGGATGAATCAATTTGTTTAGGATGAATCGCTTTGTTTAGGATGAATCAATTTGTGTAGGATGAATCAATTTGTTAAAGATTAATCAATTTGATTAGGATGAATCAGTTTGTTTAGGATGAATCATTTTGTTTAGGATGAATCAGTTTGTTTAGGATGAAGCATTTTGATTAGACTGAATCAATTTGTTTAGGATGAATCAATTTGTTTAGGATGAATCAATTTGTGTAGAATGAATGAATTTGTGTAGAATGAATGAATTTGTTTAGGATTAATCATTTTGATTAGAATTAATCTCTATGTTTAGGATGAATCGCTTTGTTTAGGATTGTTGAATTACAAATTTATACATTGTTATATCTAGGTTCAAATGTAATAGAATATAACTGAAAACATTATCTATATTTGGGTTTTACATTTTGAAGTAAACTTGAGGAAATTCTAAGGAGATTATTTCAGGCTGTGTAAGTGGTTGAGACTTTAAGTCTTTTGTCTCTATGCAATTTCCTGACTATTTAGCATGACAAGTTTAGAGCAAAACTGCCTGAGTGACTGGATTAGCATCTGTGCAGTTGAATGGCACTGTTATGCAGATTGAATCTGGACGAGGGACACAGTTATGTAGGGTGTGTCCTTTACCTACACAACATATGCAATGTCTCCTCCTCTGCTGTATAACCACTCCCCCTAACATATAGATAAATTGTCTTATTTTGTACTGTTAAATCAGACTGTTTTCGGACGACCTGCAGCACAGAGAGTTCTCATTCAAAGAATAATTCTGTCGTGATCCGAAGTCTCCTGGTCTATTCTTCAACAAACAACTGAAGTTCACAACAGATGGTGCCGTGACCCGGATATAGTTTCCAGCTTCCTCACCTAAAATCCAGATTGAAACTTCAAGCTCAAAGAAAAAGATCTGCCTACGTTCCAGACTGGAATCCAGAGCGAAACTTCCAGCTGAACAAAGATTTTCCAGACTGAATCTTTCAACCAAGGGTTGTGGTGAGTGCTGCTCTATCCAAAAGAACCTTAAAAGACCAGTACAAATTTGTTTATCCTCTGGCTGCCAGGGAAGAGTTAACGGACGGCTGTAGGGTTTGGTTAACTAAGTTATCCTCTGTTGTCAAACAGAACAAACTAATAATTGTTCTGTTTGAAATAGGGAAGATTAGCATTTAGCTAATATTTGTGTTACCCTCTAAAAAAGTAGTTTTTTAGGGATGAGTTATCCTCTGTTTTTCAAGCAGGGAAGATTAACATTTAGTTAATATTTGTGTTTGTCCTCTGTTTTTGTCAAAGAAAGTTAACAATAGTTGAGCTGCTCCTTTGTGGACCGAAAGTGATTTCAAATCACAGTTAGGGGTGCAGATGGATTTAATTGTCACAGAGAAAGTTAAGCAAGAACTAACGCAGAAATATGAAATACATCCAGACAAGACTTGGTCGATTGACGAATGTAAAAAAGTTTTAGGAGCATGTATTCGCAAGAACAATGTGAAAGGCATTATTTGTTGTCACAGAGAATTTGTTTTAGCAATAGCTACAGAACAGTCTAAACGCAACTCAGAGCTGGAGAAACAGAACAATGAGCTCCGGGCTAGAATATCTTCTTTGACTAAGAAATTACACCGCAACAAAGATGCAGAAAAAACTGATGAGGGAGAATTTAGTCAGCCGGATAACATTTATCCTGACTTAAAAGCTTTCTTTGAAACAGATGTAGACATCCAATCAGTAACTGATAAGCCAGTAGATTCAGTGAAGGTGTGTGGGGCAAGGAGAAGGTCTCAGGGAATTGAGGGAACTGAAAGTGTTCCTCCCAACTCTTCTGTTGTCCAAATACAAGCTGTTGCCAAAGATATCGAGAGACTATCCCAGAGTTTACCCTCAGCACGCACAGATTTTTCTGAATTTAGAAGGGCATTGATCAGTAAAATGCGTCTTTACGACATGTCGTTGCCGGAAGTTACACAGCTGATGTCACAAATTCTAACTGAATCTGAATTCAACAGTTTTGAGTCTGCTGTTACTTCCGAACTGCAACATGCCAGTAAGGGTGATTTGAGAGAAGGTGTTGTGAAAATCCTAAAAAATCTCTTAGGACCCAAAATAGATTGGTCGAAAATTACTAGATGTGTACAAAAGAAAGGAGAGACTATAAGTGAATACACTGAAAGATTTTGTCAGGCAGTTGCAACTTACAGTGGAATAGTGGAGGATTCTGAACAAGTACTAGATGATAGAGGAGCTCTAATCCGTATTTGGGCAGATGGTCTTATAGCTGAGTACAGATCAGCCTTGCCATTCCTACATGTTACATGGGCTAACGAGACTCTCAGAAGTAACCTAGACAGGTTAGCTACATGGGAAAGGGATGCTGATGTTAAAACCCAAGTGAGAATAGCAGCAGCTACGTTTAACCCAACGAAACAAGACAATAGATGGCCTAAAAACGAAAGTACCTGCCACTACTGTGGAAAATTAGGGCATTGGGAGAAAGAATGTAGGAAGAAGTGGCATGATAATAAAAGAAATAGAATGCATAATTTTGCTCCTTCTCAGCCGGCTTACAACCCTGATGTAGTTCCACAAGTATCCACTGAAACTTTAGGACAGCTCGTTCAGGCTCTTCTAAGAGCACAACAAGACCAGGAAAAAACTAATTGTTGGGGCTGTGAGTAGCTACCTTTCCCCGGTAATCCATCACAATGACCAAAGAATTTTTGTGAAAGGCAGCATACAAGAGAACGAGACCCTCACAGCCCGAACATTATTCTACAGCGTGAACCAGTCACAAACCCATCCTCATGTATGATGTCAGCAATGACTGAAGTTTTGTTAGAGGATGAAATGACTCATGATTGTGTTACGGTTACATACGCAACTACGAGTGAAATAGCAGAAACTCCCATTGAGAATGCAGAATTGGAGTTGTTTGTTGATGGTTCAGCTCAAGGGATTGAAGGTAACATTACAGCAGCTGCAGTTTTGTGTCAGGGAAGGAAAACCTGGAGTCATCGGTCACACTATAAAGTTGTTCCCCCACTAACAGGGATAGGATAGGACACGAATCAGTGAGGAGCCCAGGAAAGAACTGAATGCAACAGGCATTCGGGGGCCAAACCTGCGGCGAAGATTCCCTTGTAGGCATCCCCATCCACTAGTCCATCCTTACCTCACTGTTTCTTTAGGTGTCACAGGAATTAAGAAATAGGGAAAGAAGGAACAACAATAGCAGACTCCGATTGAACAGATGAGACAACCCTGATGTTTGCTGTCTTTTAGAACAAATACTGCTCTGTTGTCTTTTGTTTTTCTTTGTGCAGATACCTATTGATGGCTGTCCCCAGATTCATACGCACCGATTCTCACCTGCGTATGAAGCCACAACCTCTGAAGGACAACTAGACCCACTACTGGGTCAACTGTCAAGAAGAAGAAAAGAAAAAAATACACAACGCAGAGATTGATCTACGGGAACTTCAGTCTTCCATCAACATGATCAAGACTGCCTTGCGACATCGCACAAAGTGTAGACTCCAGAAACAACATATTCTCAGAGCTGATGAATATGTCAAGAAACACCTTGTTTGCTGGAAAGAACGTTTGCATGCCACACCTGCCTTCAGTAGGAGCAGGAACCCTATGGGTGGCACATGATGGGAGGAACGTCTGTATTTAACATCCTGCTCAGCCAAGTCAATGGCAGGTGCACCCTGGTTCTCTCCTACCACCAACACAGAAGATGGCGGCATTCAAGGACTCACTTATGCACAAACATGGTGGTCATTCCAACAAGACATTCTTGATCTTTCAGCAAAATTACATCAGTTGACTGAAGATAATTCTTCATGGTTCGGAAACCTGTAAGGTCAACAAAAGGACTGACAAGGACTGTTCCAACCACAAGAGAATATTGCCCGTAATGAACTTCACGGACCCTAGTGGCATGTGTGTTTCTGTGGCAGCATGTCATTCGTCACTACAGACAATCAACACAGAGCAAGTGAAATGTGCCTGTAACTTTTTCCAAGTTACATGACTAGACGATGGGGCATATGTTAACAAACATAAGCTACAGAATGGACTGATGAAGGTTTAAATTTGTATTATGTGGGAGTTATTAGAACTCCCAAAGGGGGGATTGTTGAATTACAAATTTATACATTGTTATATCTAGGTTCAAATGTAATAGAATATAACTGAAAACATTATCTATATTTGGGTTTTACATTTTGAAGTAAACTTGAGGAAATTCTAAGGAGATTATTTCAGGCTGTGTAAGTGGTTGAGACTTTAAGTCTTTTGTCTCTATGCACTTCCTGACTATTTAGCATGACAAGTTTAGAGCAAAACTGCCTGAGTGACTGGATTAGCATCTGTGCAGTTGAATGGCACTGTTATGCAGATTGAATCTGGACGAGGGACACAGTTATGTAGGGTGTGTCCTTTACCTACACAACATATGCAATGTCTCCTCCTCTGCTGTATAACCACTCCCCCTAACATATAGATAAATTGTCTTATTTTGTACTGTTAAATCAGACTGTTTTCGGACGACCTGCAGCACAGAAGGTTCTCATTAAAAGAATAATTCTGTCTTGATCCGAAGTCTCCTGGTCTATTCTTCAACAAACAACTGAAGTTCACAACAGGATGAATCAATTTGTTTAGGATTAATCAATTTGTTTAAGATGAATAATTTTGATTAGAGTGAATCAATTTGTTTATGGTGAATCATTTTGATTAGAGTGAATCAATTTGTTAAAGATTAATCATTTTGATTAGGATGAATCAATATGTTTAGGATGAATCAATTTGTTTAGGATGAATCCATTTGATTAGAATGAATCAATTTTGTTAGGATGAATCAATTTGATTAGAATGAATCAATTTGTTAGGATGAATCAATTTGTTTAGGATGAATCAATTTGTGTAGGATGAATCGCTTTCTTTAGAATGAATCAGAATCACTTTGTTTAGGATGAATCAATTGGTGTAGGATGAATCGCTTTCTTTAGAAGGAATCACTTTGTTTAGGATGAATCATTTTGATTAGAATTAATCTATATGTTTAGGATGAATCGTTTTGTTTAGGATGAATCAATTTGTTTAGGATGAATCCATTTGATTAGAATGAATCAATTTTGTTAGGATGAATCAATTTGATTAGAATGAATCAATTTGTTTAGGATGAATCAATTTGTTTAGGATGAATCAATTTGTGTAGGATGAATCGCTTTCTTTAGAATGAATCAGAATCACTTTGTTTAGGATGAATCAATTTGTGTAGGATGAATCGCTTTCTTTAGAAGGAATCACTTTGTTTAGGATGAATCATTTTGATTAGAATTAATCTATATGTTTAGGATGAATCGTTTTGTTTAGGATGAATCAATTTGTTTAGGATGAATCCATTTGATTAGAATGAATCAATTTTGTTAGGATGAATCAATTTGATTAGAATGAATCAATTTGTTTAGGATGAATCAATTTGTTTTAGATGAATCATTTTGTTTAGGATGCATTGCTATTTTGTATTTAGCAGCTACTTATATAAATAAATATAAAATATGTTTGGCTAAAAGCGTCATCTTAATGAATACATGAATCAATATTATTAATATTATGTAGTGTATGAGCTGTGGTTTACCTCTCAACATAAATACTTTTACTGGTTCCAAGCGAGTACAAGCTGTTTAATATGCGATAGCAGGACACCTGGACATCGTCCACTGCAACGACACAGAGAAGCGTGAGTGAGCCAATCAGGAGCGGAGGAGCTATAGAGCACTTCCTGTCAGAGGACGCGGACTCACAGATCAGGTCCTCTCCGAACAGGTTCTGTCCGATGTGCTCGAACAGCGAGGAAAGCACAGGCAGCAGAGCCACAGTGGTGTAGTTGATGATCTGTGTGACGCCCTTGGCTTGAGTCCGCGCGTGTGTGAACTGACCCTGACGCAGGTTCTCCAGCGTCTTCTCCAAATCTTCCGCTGCGTTCTCGAAAAAACCCCTCAGGGCCGCTTTGACGGAGTCCTGGCCGGTTTTCATCACCGTCCTGAACACAAGCGCTGGTTTAGCCACAGCGGTCAGCTTCACGTTATTCTGCAGATCCTGAGTGTGTGTGTGTGTGTGTGTGTGGGCATGTTTTTGTGAAATATCAGGACACAAATGTGTATAATGACATGGGTATTACAAAAAGAGGGTGAAATATGAGGACGTTCCCCATGTCCTCACTTTTCAAAATGCTTATAAATCACAGAATGAGTTTTTTTCACAGAAAGTGAACTGAGCAGTGTGTGTGTGTGTGTGTGTGTGTGTGTGTGTGTGTGTGTGTGTGTGTGTGTGTGTGTGTGATGGGTAGGTTTAGGGGCAGTGTGTGTGTGTGTGTGTGATGGGTAGGTTTAGGGGCAGTGTGTGTGTGTGTGTGTGTGTGTGTGTGTGTGATGGGTAGGTTTAGGGGCAGTGTGTGTGTGTGTGTGTGTGTGTGTGTGATGGGTAGGTTTAGGGGCAGTGTAAGGGGATAGAAAATACGGTTTGTACAGTATAAAAACCATTACGCCTATGGAATGTCCTCACATTTCACAAAAACAAACGTGTGTGTGTGTGTGTGTGTGTGTGTGTGTGTGACTGACCTGGTGTCCAGCGTCTGACCCAGGATGTGCAGGCAGTTCACAATGGAGGTGGCGTCGTTCCCTGAGGGAAACACAACACACACACTCTCTCTAGTTTCACCTCACCCAGAGCTTCCAAACACATTTAAAGGATTAGTTCACTTTTAAATAAACTTTTGCTGATCATTTACTCACCCCCATGTCATCCAAGATGTCCATGTCTTTCTGTCTGCAGTCGAAAAGAAATGAAGGTTTTGGATGAAAACAGTCCAGGGTTTACCTCCATATAATGGACTTCAATGGGCTCCAAACGGGTCAAGGTCCAAATGACAGTTTCAGTGCAGCTTTAAACGACCCCAGATGATGAATAAGGGTCTGATCTAGACAAACCATCAGTTTCTGAGAGAAACCCAGCAGTATTTATGATATTATTTTACCTCTTATCAGACGAACGTGATCATCTCTGAGCTCAGACATAACTTCCGCTAAGTGAGGTCAAATTACGAGTGTGGTCATAGATATATCGAACGTAGATGCCTCATTCTACTGATCCGTGCAGGCGCTAATGAGACATCTACGTAAACATCTATGACCACGATCTAATTTGACCTCACTTAGCGGAAGTTATGTCTGAGCTCAGAGATGATCATGTTCGTCTGATAAGAGGTAAAATAATAGCATAAATACTGCTGGGTTTCTCTCAGAAGCTGATGGTTTGTCTAGATCAGACCCTTATTCATCATCTGGGGTCGTTTAAAGCTGCACTGAAACTGTCATTTGGACCTTGACCCGTTTGGGTCCCATTGAAGTCCATTATATGGAGAAAAATCCTGGACTGTTTTCATCCAAAACCTTCATTTCTTTTCGACTGCAGACAGAAAGACATGGACATCTTGGATGACATGAGGGTGAGGAAATTATCAGCAAAAGTTTATTTAAAAGTGAACTGAGTTCGTGAGTGCGTGAGACGATCATCTTGGACAGAGACTCACTTGAGCTCAGATAAACAGCTTCAAGAGCAAAACACACACACACAACACACACACTCAAACTTCTTACCAAACAATGAGATCCGGTGCCGCACCAGAACGCCCAGTTTGCAGAACAGACTGAGAGAGAGAGAGAGAGAGAGAGAGAGAGAGATAGAGAGAGAGAGAGAGAGAGAGAGAGAGAGAGAGAGATGAGAGAGATAGAGAGAGAGAGAGAGAGAGAGAGAGAGAGACAGAGAGAGAGAGAGAGAGAGAGAGAGAGAGAGAGAGAGAGAGAGAGAGAGAGAGAGAGAGAGAGAGAGAATATCAAGATGAAGACGACGACAGCGGATAAGAAAACAAATCACAGAACAAGTGTGTTTACAAACAGAAGAACAGGAGCATTCTGGGTAAATCACAGCTCTGGGATTCACCACTGATCATCATTTAGAAGAACTTCAGTCAAGATAAACAAACACTGACTTCAGATTATATATGATGACATGCTTCAACAAATCACATGATGTTCAGACTGACCATAAACTCTGAGATTCGCTGTATCGTGTGTATCATGTAAAGCGACTGAGGGCAAAGAGAAGTTTCATAACTTTATATTTTAAGGATATTTAAATACACATGTAGTGAAGATAATGTAGGAGTCGCCTGGACCACATGTGTGTGGCTATTAATGCTTAATATATATTTTTAATGAAAGTGAAAAGAGGCAGAGTGGTGTTTGATGACATATTTCTCCTGGAGTGCCTTGAACGCGCGTCTATTTCACTTCAAACGCTCGATTTATACGCATGTCCAATTCACTGTGGACGCACTAATGGATTCAAAATGTTAAAGCGTCCAACTAGACGCGATTTTGACGCTCTATTCACGTTTGGTGTGAACGCAGCTTTACATCACCAAGTGGGATGCAGTGGGGTAAAGTGCGCCGCCACTGGACTCTAGAGCAGTGGAGACGTGTTCTCTGAGTGACCAATCACGGGACTCGCCGGACTGCATCGTGCCAAGTGTAAAGTTTGGTGGAGGGGGGATTATGGGGTGGGGTTGTTTTTCAGGGGTTAGTTCCAGTGAAAGGAACTCTTAATGACATTTTGGACAATTTCATGCTTCCATCTTTGTGGGCCCAGTTTGTGGACGGCCCCTTCCTGTCCCAGCATGACTGACCAGTGCTCAAAGCGTCTCCATAAAGACATGATGAGGAGTTTGGTGGAGGAACTGGACTGGCCTGCACAGAGTCCTGACCTCAACCCCATAGAACAGCTTTGGGATGAATTAGAGCGGAGACTGAGAGCCAGGCCTTCTCGTCCAACATCACTAATGAAGAATCCCCATAAACACACTCCTAAACCTTGAGGAAAGAAGAGCTGGAGCTGATGTAGTGTTATAGTTATACAGCACAAAATGAACATCATGATTTCCTGTAGAGCTGCTTTGAAACGATGTGTGTGTGAAGAGGGATAATAATAAATCTGACTTGACGCTGTGTGTCTTCAGTCGTACTAAACGCAGAAATGATGATATTACGCATCACCTGGTCACCATCTCCTTCTCTTTATTGGAGGCGTGGCCGCCGCTGCTGATTGGCCGAACAGCGGTGGACAGGAAGTAGAGCCGGTGGTTTTTGAAGTACTGATCCACCAGTGGCAGCACGACCTGGAACGAGCAGAAGAACGGTTCGATCGCTGGATGAAGTGAAAGAGTGACTGAGATGAAGTCAGAATGAGCCTGACCTTCCCGAAGAACTTGACCTGCTGCTCGTGAGGAAGCTTCTCGCCCTTCAGTCGAAGTCCAGCATCTGAAATCAGACGAGAGAGGTCAGGATCCACACACACACACACACACACAGATCGATACGGGCGCTAAAGCGACGTCTCACCGAACTCCAGCATGTGTGCGTGAGCTTCGTCCACATACGTGATGAGCTGCTGCAGAAACGTGTAGGCGAAGCGCTTCTCTATGGACGGAGTGTCCAGATCCTGCTCCTTCATGGCCCTGCTCACACACACACACACACACACACACACACACACACCAAACGCGATTCAGACACCAGATATAATTTTTACTAGTGTGTACAGGACACTATAATTCACACTCCCACACACACACACACACACGGTCACCTTGACACGCTGTATCCGTTGATCTGAAAGAACTTGAGGATGTCTTGTGCTTTCTCCCGGTCTTTGGATTTCTCTTTGGCGGTTAAAGTGTCATAAGGAACCAGTAACGGATGACTTCCTCCTCCTGGCAACACAAACACACACACACACACACACACACACATCAGAGAGCAGCAGACACACACACACACACACACACACACACACACACACACACACACACACACACACACACACACACAGACACACACAACACACACATCAGAGGACAGCAGACACACACACACACAAACACACACACACACACACACACACACAGACACACACAACACACACATCAGAGGACAGCAGACACACACACAAACACACACACACACACACACATGTTCGGTTTTCATGTTTTATGGGGACTTTCCATAGGCGTAATGGTTTTTATACTGTATAAACCGTATTTTCTATCCCCTTACACTGCCCCTAAACCTACCCATCACACACACACACACACACACTGCCCCTGCCCCTAAACCTACCCATCACACACACACACACACACACACACTGCCCCTAAACCTACCCATCACACACACACACACACACACACACACACTGCCCCTGCCCCTAAACCTACCCATCACACACACACACACACACACACACACTGCCCCTGCCCCTAAACCTACCCATCACACACACACACACACACACACACTGCCCCTGCCCCTAAACCTACCCATCACACACACACACACACACACACACACACACTGCCCCTGCCCCTAAACCTACCCATCACACACACACACACACTGCCCCTGCCCCTAAACCTACCCATCACACACACACACACACACACACACACACACACACACACACACACACACACACACACACACTGCCCATGCCCCTAAACCTACCCATCTCTCACACACACACACACACACACACACACACACACACACACACACACACACACACACACACACTGCCCCTGCCCCTAAACCTACCCATCACACACACACACACACACACACTGCCCCTGCCCCTAAACCTACCCATCACACACACACACACACACACACACACACACACACACACACACACACACACACACACACTGCCCCTGCTCCTAAACCTACCCATCACACACACACACACACACACACACACACTGCCCCTGCCCCTAAACCTACCCATCACACACACACACACACACACACACACACACACACACACACACACTGCCCCTGCCCCTAAACCTACCCATCACACACACACACACACACACACACACACACACACACACACACACACACACACACACACACTGCCCCTGCTCCTAAACCTACCCATCACACACACACACACACACACACACACACTGCCCCTGCCCCTAAACCTACCCATCACACACACACACACACACACACACACACACACACACACACACACACACACACTGCCCCTGCCCCTAAACCTACCCATCACACACACACACACACACACACACACACACACACACACACACACTGCCCCTGCCCCTAAACCTACCCATCACACACACACACACACACACACACACACACACACACACACACACACACACACACACACACACACACACACACACACTGCCCCTGCCCCTAAACCTACCCATCACACACACACACACACCACACACACACACACACTGCCCCTAAACCTACCCATCACAGGAGACATTCTGCATTTTCACATTTTCAAAAAACATCACTTAGTCTGATTTATAAGATGTTTTCCTCATGGGGACCTAAAAATGTCCCCACAAGGACGAGGATTTCGGATATTGCCATCTTTGTGGGGACATTTTGTCCCCATAACGTAAGGATTACCAGTCCACTCTCTCTCTCTTTC
>JARQWZ010005148.1:27500-32500 GCA_033150135.1 Gobio occitaniae | reverse complement strand
TATATTCACAACGCAAAGTTGATTCTGCACTAATTTGATAGCTAGACCTATATATTTATATGAGAGGCTAATTAACTGCTTAACCAACAAGAATTTTAACCAATTAATTGTTTGGTTGAAAAAAAACAGGCAAGTCACATTTGATTGCATTCAGAAATAATACCGGTAAATAAAGCTAAAAGTTATAATGTACTACAAGCATTATAAACACTACAAACACAGCTCTAGGTTATTTGAGTTCCCTCACTCCACAGCTAATGGTAATGAGTAGGAATACGGTGTGGCCCTTTAAGAGCTGAGAAACCCCACATGGAAATAATCTATATGAACATATATGTTTTGATATAGGTTTTTAATATATGTGACTGTGGTGGAGGGGGCGTGGTTTTGCAAGGTCTGTAGCGGGAGAGAGAGAGAGAGAGCCGAGCTGAGTGGTGAGTAAGTAGGTCAAGTGCAGATGAGTAACACCTGTGTCTGATTGCAGTAATTGGCATGGAGAGACTGCATATAAGCTGCAGCGGGGACAGAGTTGGGAGAGAGAGTTTTGGACTGGGACTTCGCGTGTCTGCCTGCCTGTACAACATCTGTGAAACTGAGTGATTCAACTGACGTTCTGCTGAGACTTGTTACTGTGTTGATGCGCCCACGAGCGCCCATTTTTTGTTTGTATTTAAAGTGTGGAGAATAAACTTGCGAGTCCCAGTCACGCCGACCCCGCCTTCTTCCTTTCCTCACCCACACACTCATCGAACCTCATCACAGTGACATATATAAAACTGGCCGTTTTCCTATAATATATGTAAGTATATGCACATATGTATACATATATACACGTGCATACATATACCTATATAGGTACATATATGTTCACCTATGTATTTTTGTTGCTACATTTAGACTGTAATGACCTTTCAGCCATATTCATCTAGAAACTGCATCAAGACAATACAGAAAACTTTGCATTGCATTTGGTGGATGTAACTGTGAATGTGTGGATGTGTATGAGCTGTAATGTGAATCTGGAAATTGGAAAAAAGGCTTGATTGACAAAATAAAAAAACGACAAAACATTTTGTTATACATTTCCTTCTTTTCCACTATCTTCACACAAGAAAGAATCGACCTTGTAAATGTTTCAGGAAAACGTGTAACGTGACATCATAGCTTTCCATCTCCTCTCACCTAATCTCCATAGTTCAATTCCATAACATGCCAATTACATGTGATACCAATTTCACGTGTTCGCACATACATAAGTTCTTACATCATTTTTTTTGTTAGTTCTTAGATATTGCATTGATAATAGATAATATGAGCTAGGCATCATGTATGACAGTTGCCAAAGTGAGATATGAGCTACAAAATGACCAGATCCTGCCATGAGCTATAGGAGACATATCTTGTATGTATAGGGCTTATATGTGGATATAAAGAAGCAATCCAGGAGACCTATATGGCCTGTATATGCACATATGCTCCTCAATTTGGCCTACACATATATGCATATATATCCTCATATAGGTTTCATATATGCGGATATATCCTCATATAGGTTTCATTTATGCGCATATATCCTCATATAGGTTTCATATATGCGCATATATCCTCATATAGGTTTCATATATGCGCATATATACTCATATAGGTTTCATATATGCGCATATATCTTCATATAGGTTTCATATATGCGCATATATCCTCATATAGGTTTCATTTATGTGCATATATCCTCCTATAGGTTTCATATATGCGCATATATACTCATATAGGTTTCATATATGCGCATATATCTTCATATAGGTTTCATATATGCGCATATATCCTCATATAGGTTTCATATATGCGCATATATACTCATATAGGTTTCATATATGCGCATATATCTTCATATAGGTTTCATATATGCGCATATATCCTCATATAGGTTTCATTTATGCGCATATATCCTCCTATAGGTTTCATATATGCGCATATATCCTCATATAGGTTTACATATAATGCGCATATATCCTCATATAGGTTTCATATATGCGCATATATCCTCATATAGGTTTCATATATGTGCTTATATCCTCATTAGGTTTCATATATGTGCATATATCCTCATATAGGTTTCATATATGCGCATATATACTCATTTAGGTTTCATATATGCGCATATATCCTCATATAGGTTTCATATATGCGCATATATCCTCATATAGGTTTCATATATGTGCATATATCCTCATATAGGTTTCATATATGTGCATATATCCTCATATAGGTTTCATATATGCGCATATATACTCATATAGGTTTCATATATGCGCATATATCCTCATATAGGTTTCATATATGCGCATATATCCTCATATAGGTTTCATATATGCGCATACATCCTCATATAGGTTTCATATATGTGCATATTATCTCAATAGGTTTCATATATGCGCATATATCCTCATATAGGTTTCATATATGTGCATATATCCTCATATAGGTTTCATATATGCGCATATATCCTCATATAGGTTTCATATATACGCATATATCCTCATATAGGTTTCATATAATGCGCATATATCCTCATATAGGTTTTCATTTATGCGCATATATCCTCATATAGGTTTCATATATGCGCATATATCCTCATATAGGTTTCTTATATGCGCATATATCCTCATATAGGTTTCTTATATGCGCATATATCCTCATATAGGTTTCATTTATGCGCATATATCCTCATATAGGTTTCTTATATGCGCATATATCCTCATATAGGTTTCATTTATGCGCATATATCCTCATATAGGTTTCATATATGCGCATATATCCTCATATAGGTTTCTTATATGCGCATATATCCTCATATAGTTTTCTTATATGCGCATATATCCTCATATAGGTTTCATTTATGCGCATATATCCTCATATAGGTTTCTTATATGCGCATATATCCTCATATAGGTTTCTTATATGCGCATATATCCTCATATAGGTTTCTTATATTGCGCATTATATCCTCATATAGGTTTCATATACGCATATATCCTCATATAGGTTTCTTATATGCGCATATATCCTCATATAGGTTTCTTATATGCGCATATATCCTCATATAGGTTTCTTATATGCGCATATATCCTCATATAGGTTTCATTTATGCGCATATATCCTCATATAGGTTTCTTACATGCGCATATATCCTCATATAGGTTTCTTATATGCGCATATATCCTCATATAGGTTTCATATATGCGCATATATCCTCATATAGGTTTCATATATGTGCATATATCCTCATATAGGTTTCATATATGTGCATATATCCTCATATAGGTTTCATATATGCGCATATATACTCATATAGGTTTCATATATGCGCATATATCCTCATATAGGTTTCATATATGCGCATATATCCTCATATAGGTTTCATATATGCGCATATATCCTCATATAGGTTTCATATATGCGCATACATCCTCATATAGGTTTCATATATGTGCATATATCCTCATATAGGTTTCATATATGCGCATATATCCTCATATAGGTTTCATATATGCGCATATATCCTCATATAGGTTTCATATATGCGCATATATCCTCATATAGGTTCATATATACGCATATATCCTCATATAGGTTTCATATATGCGCATATATCCTCATATAGGTTTCATTTATGCGCATATATCCTCATAGAGGTTTCTTATATGCGCATATATCCTCATATAGGTTTCATATACGCATATATCCTCATATAGGTTTCTTATATGCGCATATATCCTCATATAGGTTTCTTATATGCGCATATATCCTCATATAGGTTTCTTATATGCGCATATATCCTCATATAGGTTTCTTATATGCGCATATATCCTCATATAGGTTTCATATATGCGCATATATCCTCATATAGGTTCTTTCCATGTGGGACAGCCCAGCGGCGGAGCTCACACTGAATGGCACGGATTGTAGGCTATTACTGACTAATTCAACTGAGCTGTGTAACTTTTTGTATGTTAGGTTGACTAAACTTCAATGGCCAATTTAAAAATAGTATAATAAAATGTGCTAATTCACAATATTTATTATCCTTTATTAAACCGCTTTGTCGAGTGTAATGCATCTTTACGGCTGGTGTTGAAAGCTGAATCGCTTCATTCAGTTCTAATAGTGTCGTACAGGGAATAGAGTTGCGTTATTTAAAGGGGAAGTTCAAGCGTTAATGAGAAACAAAGACCGCACTCAATCAATATTATTCTTGTTACTTTCATGTGACTGGAACAGCTTTTATACATAGTTTTCAAATTGTATTTGTATATATTTGTAAATAAGGATTACAGTTCCCAAATGGTATGTATGTATGTAATTTGTTAATAAGGATTAAAATTAATACCAGTAATACCTTGTTGCTTTTCAAGATTTGGCTGGGGGTGCCAATAAGGATTTCGCCTAGGGCGTCAAAATGGCTAGAAACGGCCCTGGACAGTAATATTCAAAATGGCTAGGACAGTAATTTTTTTCAAACGTGTTTGTGTCACGTCTGTATTTGATTGGCATGTGCCACTGAATGTATTTGTAATACGTCACAAACTGCCCATTCTAGGAAAGACAGGAAATAAATCTCTCATGGGTCACTACACATAACACATTAACAGTCGCGTCCGTTACTGTAAACCGTTATTTTTGCGTGCTGCTGACACACACCAGCAGGTGTCAGTGTAAGTGAGTTTAACACTGGCCTGCGCGAGATTCTGCTGCTGACATCAAACAGCTACTCCGCCATTATGGTCAAACAGATAATAAGAGCAGGACATCGTTCAAAGTGTTTATTTACAGTGAGCTGTTGTAAAATAAAGATATCCTATCTTTTACCCTTTCTCTCAGGATAATGAACCAAACTCAGCTCTGTCGCACTGTTTTTTCTTGCTTTTTGTTAATCTGTTCATTATTTATGGCAAATATATTTTGCAAATTTATATGGGCCAATAGACTGATTTTATGAAAAA
>JARQWZ010005148.1:0-20000 GCA_033150135.1 Gobio occitaniae | reverse complement strand
TGTGAGTGCGAGTGTGTGTGTGTGTTTGTGTGTGTGTGTGTGTGTGTGCAGCAGATCAAGCTGAAGCCGCTGAATTTAGAGCTCGACCCATTTTCCATGTTTCTGGAGCAGCGGACAGTGACAGTTCAGGAGCAGTGGAGATAAATGAAGGATGTGTGCGGATCATGACACTGACGTCCTGCAGCTGCTGCCGATGCGCTTGTGTTCAGGGCCAGTGTTACTTTTAAAAGTAATCCAACAATATTGCATTAGTGATTATGTTACTCTTTATGTAAAGTAATGCGTTATAGCACCGACTGTACAACTGTTTTTAGAGAAAGTTAAACTGTTGTACTTTTTGTCTGTTCCTGCTCAGCACAAGTGCACACGTCTAAGTGACTGAGTAATCTGATTATATAATGCATGTTACTTGTAATGCGTTACTTTACTCGTTACTTTACTTGTTACACCAAAAAGTAATCTGATTACATAATGCATGTTACTTGTAATGCATTACTTTACTCGTTACTTTACTCGTTACACCAAAAAGTAATCTGATTACATAATGCATGTTACTTGTAATGCATTACTTTACTCGTTACTTTACTTGTTACACCAAAAAGTAATCTGATTACATAATGCATGTTACTTGTAATGCATTACTTTACTCGTTACTTTACTTGTTACACCAAAAAGTAATCTGATTACATTATGCATGTTACTTGTAATGCATTACTTTACTCGTTACTTTACTCGTTACACCAAAAAGTAATCTGATTACATAATGAACGTTACTTGTAATGCGTTACTTTACTCGTTACACCAAAAAGTAATCTGATTACATTATGCATGTTACTTCTAATGCGTTACTTTACTCGTTAGACCAAAAAGTAATCTGATTACATAATGAACGTTACTTGTAATGCGTTACTTTACTCGTTACACCAAAAAGTAATCTGATTACATTATGCATGCTACTTCTAATGCGTTACTTTACTCGTTAGACCAAAAAGTAATCTGATTACATAATGAACGTTACTTGTAATGCGTTACTTTACTCGTTACACCAAAAAGTAATCTGATTACATTATGCATGTTACTTGTAATGCGTTACTTTACTCGTTACTTTACTTGTTACACCAAAAAGTAATCTGATTACATAATGCATGTTACTTGTAAAGCTTGACTTTACTCGTTACACCAAAAAGTAATCTGATTACATTATGCATGTTACTTGTAATGCGTTACTTTACTTGTTACACCAAAAAGTAATCTGATTACATAATGCATGTTACTTGTAAAGCTTGACTTTACTCGTTACACCAAAAAGTAATCTGATTACATTATGAATGTTACTTGTAATGCGTTACTCTACTCGTTACTTTACTTGTTACACCAAAAAGTAATCTGATTACATAATGAACGTTACTTCTAATGCGTTACTTTACTCGTTAGACCAAAAAGTAATCTGATTACATAATGAACGTTACTTGTAATGCGTTACTTTACTCGTTACACCAAAAAGTAATCTGATTACATTATGCATGCTACTTCTAATGCGTTACTTTACTCGTTAGACCAAAAAGTAATCTGATTACATAATGAACGTTACTTGTAATGCGTTACTTTACTCGTTACACCAAAAAGTAATCTGATTACATTATGCATGTTACTTGTAATGCGTTACTTTACTCGTTACTTTACTTGTTACACCAAAAAGTAATCTGATTACATAATGCATGTTACTTGTAAAGCTTGACTTTACTCGTTACACCAAAAAGTAATCTGATTACATTATGCATGCTACTTCTAATGCGTTACTTTACTCGTTACACCAAAAAGTAATCTGATTACATAATGAACGTTACTTGTAATGCGTTACTTTACTCGTTACACCAAAAAGTAATCTGATTACATAATGCATGTTACTTGTAATGCGTTACTTTACTCGTTACACCAAAAAGTAATCTGATTACATTATGCATGCTACTTCTAATGCGTTACTTTACTCGTTAGACCAAAAAGTAATCTGATTACATAATGAACGTTACTTGTAATGCGTTACTTTACTCGTTACACCAAAAAGTAATCTGATTACATTATGCATGTTACTTGTAATGCGTTACTTTACTCGTTACTTTACTTGTTACACCAAAAAGTAATCTGATTACATAATGCATGTTACTTGTAATGCATTACTTTACTCGTTACTTTACTCGTTACACCAAAAAGTAATCTGATTACATAATGAACGTTACTTGTAATGCGTTACTTTACTCGTTACACCAAAAAGTAATCTGATTACATTATGCATGTTACTTGTAATGCGTTACTTTACTCGTTACACCAAAAAGTAATCTGATTACATTATGCATGCTACTTCTAATGTGTTACTTTACTCGTTAGACCAAAAAGTAATCTGATTACATAATGAACGTTACTTGTAATGCGTTACTTTACTCGTTACACCAAAAAGTAATCTGATTACATTATGCATGCTACTTCTAATGCGTTACTTTACTCGTTAGACCAAAAAGTAATCTGATTACATAATGAACGTTACTTGTAATGCGTTACTTTACTCGTTACACCAAAAAGTAATCTGATTACATTATGCATGTTACTTGTAATGCGTTACTTTACTCGTTACTTTACTTGTTACACCAAAAAGTAATCTGATTACATAATGCATGTTACTTGTAAAGCTTGACTTTACTCGTTACACCAAAAAGTAATCTGATTACATTATGCATGTTACTTGTAATGCGTTACTTTACTCGTTACACCAAAAAGTAATCTGATTACATTATGCATGCTACTTCTAATGCGTTACTTTACTCGTTAGACCAAAAAGTAATCTGATTACATTATGCATGCTACTTCTAATGCGTTACTTTACTCGTTAGACCAAAAAGTAATCTGATTACATAATGAACGTTACTTGTAATGCGTTACTTTACTCGTTACACCAAAAAGTAATCTGATTACATTATGCATGTTACTTGTAATGCGTTATTTTACTCGTTACTTTACTCGTTACACCAAAAAGTAATCTGATTACATTATGCATGTTACTTGTAGTGTGTTCACCCCACACTGTTCAGCACAGTATTTCCTGTGTGTGTGTGTTTATTGCGTACAGCGTCCTGCTCTCCTCCGTGGTGGGCGATGGTCCGTCCCTGCAGGGATCTTCTGAGATCTTTATGGCTTCCTCCATTGCCGCCAGCAGCCCGTGTCCGCCCTCTCCACGCAGGGCGGGGCCAAAACACTCCGGCCGGCGAATCAGGAGCCGCACGACCACATTAGCGTTCTCCTCCACGCTCTCACCTGAGAGATGCAAAAACAACACAAAACAACGCAACAAACACCCTTCAGACACAATTATGGGGGAATGGTGGACATTTTGTGCAAGTTTTTCTTTGGTTGACGTGTCAGAAGTGTGGCTAACGCTTCAGCGCCTCTTTCTCCAGGTCAGAACACAAACCGTTACAGAAGACTGCAAATCGCAGGAAGTCCAGGTATCGTTCGCCCTCCACCGGGTTCCAGCCAATGTCAGGATATCCTTTAGACATCAGCATCACACAGCTCTGAAGACCACAGCCGGCCAGATACTGGACCACCTGACACACACACACACACACGATCAGAAGAAGTCGAGTAAAACTACTGTTCAGAAGAGACAGAGTCAGTCGTACCTTCTCAAGGTCTGGTTCTCTCAGCGCCAGAGCCAGTTCATTATTATCCATCACTGATGCGGCGGCCACATCCAGAGGAGTGGACCCTCGCATGGACGGAGACGCTGAAGAGAGCAAACACACAGATCATGAGCAGAGGGTCTTCAACAGACGAGTGATGGGGAGTCGACTCCAAAAGAGTCTGAAAGCCCTCGACTCTAACAGGAATCGACTCTTGTGCACTGATCTCTAATGCTGCATTCACACCAAACGCGAGTAGAGCGTCAGGAGGGAGTGATTTCAATGTTAAGTTGATGGAAAGACGCGCATCTGGAGGTCCTGCAGTGCGATAGACGCGTTTCGCGCAAATTGGACGCAAATTGGATGCGAATTGGATGCAAATCGGACGTGAATTGGACGCAAATTGGCGTTTGAAGCGAATTCACGTCTGATGCCCGAGTTGAAAAATGTTAACTTTGGCGTCAATTTGTGCCGCGTTAACCAATCAGGAGCCTGCTCGCTGCGGTCACGTGGTGAAGTAACGTGATGAGAAATCCTGCATCATTTAATTGTAAAAATACTACTATTGTGTCACGAAATGTAGCTTTAAGACTTTTTCAGGTGAGAATGTAGTTGTTTAAAGCTCAAATCGGTGGTTTATTTATAAAGAGAGCGCCTATTTAAAGGTCCCGTTCTTCGTGTGTTTTTGAAGCTTTGATTGTGTTTACAGTGTGCAATATAACATGTGTTCATGTTTCGCGTGTAAAAAAACACAGTATTTTTCACACAATTTACTGATCTGTATACTGCTGTTTTCACTGTCCTCAAAACGGCTTGAAAGATTTCCCTGTTCTATGAAGTCCCTCCTGCAGAAACACGTAACGAGTTCTGATTGGGCCAGCGGTTCCCGTGTTGTGATTGGACAGCAGCTTAGCGCACGCAGCGCGCACGTTACCGGAAAGGTCGCGCCTCTCACCATAACGGAGATGCATCCGCTCAATGATCTCTAAGTACAACGTCCCTGGGAAAGCCAAACAAAGGTGACTTGACTCCGGGATGAAAATAACAGCGTCTCGACGACATGGCAACAAACAAACTATACGAACGCAACCGAACACAACACTTCCTATTCTCCACGCGGGAGCAACAAGACCACGCCCCCTTTTTCGCGCGTTCTTGTGGGCGGAGGTTAGTCGACATACTGCTCTACTGACGTAATTAAAGCAGGAAATACCAGGATGTAGTCCTAAGCAGCCGTTCGCTGTAGGCTTTGAAAGGGAACTTCTGTTAAATAAAATATCTCGCTTGGCATTGAACTTTGAGCTTTATAATTTTACAGGTATTATAAATGCTCTAACAGCAACATTACACACTAACTAAAGTTTGAAAAATGGGATCACGAAGAACAGGACCTTTAAAAAAAAAAATAATCTTGTGTTTTTGGAGTTGTGAGCTCCAGGCGATCACCGGCGCTCAGCGCTCATTAACCCCAGAGAGAGCAGCCTCACCTCAGCCAGTCCTTCTGCATCTGCTGCTGCTCTGATGGCCTGTAGTGGCTCATCTCGTGGATCGGCCGATCTTTGCTCTCATGAATCATCATTTGTTGTCTGCCAAATCGTTTTGACTGAGGTCAAAGAGAAGTTTCATAACTTTATATTTTAAGGATATTTAAATACAGATGCAGTGAAGATAATGTAGGAGTCGCCTGGACCACATTTGTGTGGCTATTAATGCTTAATATATATTTTGAATGAAAATGAAAAGAGGCAGATGGTGTTTTATGACATATTTCTCCTGGAGTGCCTTGAACGCGCGTCTATTTCTCTTCAAACGCTCGATTTCTACACGCGTCCAATTCACTGCGGACGCACTAATGGATTCAAAATGTTCAAGCGTCCAACTAGACGCGATTTTGATGATCTATTGGCGTTTGGTGTGAACGCAGTATTAGCCCTATATAGAGCAGTTGAGTGCACTACATCAGGAAGAAGTGAATGAAGTGAAGGGAGGAATGACGTATTACACCAGAGAGCTGGAGCTGTGACAGAAACAACTTTGTCATGTGCGTTTAGCGCCATTAATGACTGCTGTAATGAGATGAACTCAATGAAGAATACACTTCTCGTTTATTTAATTCTGACACTCGATCGTGTGAATGGAGTCAGGGAGTGGTTTCTCCTCCAGAAGGCTTACCGAGTCCCACGCTGCTGTTCTCCAGCAGGTAGCTGAGGTGATCGAACATGGCCTTCTGGTTCTGACGGCTGATTCGACAGAAGTAGCACAGGAACCGGCAGCAGTTGGCCACCATCTTTGGAAAGGTGATTTCCTGAAGAGCGAAGGACATTCGTTCAGAGTGAAAGCGAAACGACTGAGTTCTGAGATGCTCACACTGTCACGCAATTGTATGACCTGCATGGAGCGCTACAGAACTGACACTGAACTGAGTCAAACGTTCATCTGACGTTCTATGTGAGCTCTATGTGAGATCATAAACCATGATCAGAACCCGTCAGGATGTTGTTCTGTGAGCAGAGTGCTGTGATAATAATAATAAACTTTATTTTGCCTTTATAAGTTGCATTTCAAAGCATTTTACATGAATAAAATAAAATAACAGCATGTTATCAAATTAATTTAACCCTCTGGAGTCTGAGCTTTTTTGGGGCCCTTTAGAAGTTTTGACATGCTCTGACATTTGTGTTTTTTTCAGTTGCTTATAAACACATTAACACAAAGGTGTAATTACACTGTGTTCAGCACAAACTGGGCTACCAGAATATGTGAGCAACATGTATGTACATGCTTGTATTTTTGAGAGAAAAATGTTTATGCATGTTTTTTGGAAAAACTAAAAACTTTGTTTGAAAATGAAGGCTTCGAAACACACAATAGATATGTGTTCACAAGACTTTTGACTGCAGGGTGTATTTGCCTAGAGTTTTTACTTCAAACTGATGTGAGACTCATTGAGCCTACTCGTTCACATTAAACAATATATTCATTTACAATTTGTAAGACAGTTTTTCTTCACAAAGCCAATTTGCGAGGAGGCGTGATAGCTAATGAATAATGCTGGAGATCACCTGAGAGGATAAATATATATTCGTTTAATATTCACAGATGCTTACAGAGTAAACTTAGCATACTGAAGTAAACGTGTCAGTTTCTTTCAGAAATGAACAGCTTTTAATGGAGAATTATTCCAGGATTATTAAACGCGTCTCAAAACGATGTAGTTGTAGTAGGAATGCAGTACTTGATGTGTTAGTTTGAGCTGATGTGTGTGTGGGCGTCGACTCCAGAGCCTCAGTATTTGAATCTCATTAGAGCGTGTGCTTCATGGGCGTGGTCACATTAGTGTATAATGAGCTGCTCAGGAACGACTAACATCTCTCTGCTTTCAACCAGATTACATAAACACATAATATTTGTTTTTGATTTGGTTTCTTGTTTAAAACCGGACATTTCAGCGTTTCTTTAGACATATGTCTCATGTTTGTGAGACAAGTATTCACTAAGCTAGAGGTCATTTACTGAAGACTGTCTGAATGAGCGTCTTTGACAGAGAGGCTGCAGATCGCGCATCGTGTGTGTTTTCTTTATTTTGCAAAAAGCACAACAATTTGTTTTTATTGGGACTGTACACAAATGAATTGAAACTTAACAGATTATAATGATGTATAACACTTGCCTGAATGATAAAAAAAGACAGAGTTATTTGAGTCTCTTTGGCACTTATAAGAAAAAAATAAACGACTGGCGACTCGAGGGGGTTAAGGTCAATATCAGGCCACAGAATGGTCAAATACAACTTAGGCTGCGTTCACACTTGTAGTTCGGTTCATTTGGTTTGTTTGGTCCGGACCAAAAAACAAAAATAAAGCATATAGTTCAGGTCCGCTTGGCGTTCACACTGGCATTTTTAACAGCGAACCTAAAGTTACCGAACCAAAGGCATAGGGATACACTCACAACCTGATTGGTCGGCTTTCAGCGGAGAACTCACTCAGAGCTCAACAAATGCTCAACACATTCAGAACCGCAGCAGGATTTCCTCCGGTGTGCAGAAGCGCAGATCTGCAGATATTGATGAGGCTCTTCACCTCCTCGCTGCTCCACGTTTGCCCTCTACTCATTGTGGATACACCGATCTCTCCAGGGTTCGGATGGCAGCGTTCACATGTGTTCAAATGAACCGCACTAACCCAGCAATCACACCAGGGGTTGCTTTAATCCAACCAAACATGACAAGTGTGAACGCACCCTTATTAGTACAAAATAAAGCCTGAAAATATATCGTATTTTTCACCTTGGACTCTCCTCCGCCCAGGACGTTCACCATCACCTCCATGACGGTCTCATGCATCCCGAGCGCTCTCATCAGGTTGGGATGCTGGTAAAACACCTTGTTATTCATGATGTCACTGCAGACGAGACACAGACAGGTCAGAGGTCAGGCTGGAATCTCACTCAATAAACACCAGAGGGGGGCGTCACTGAGACAAACGCTCCACTGATTTATATATAATACATCATTTACAATATATATTTAACATACACTCACCTAAAGGATTATTAGGAACACACACTAATACTGTGTTTGACCCCCTTTCTCCTTCAGAACTGCCTTAATTCTACGTGGCATTGACTCAACAAGCTGCTGAAAGCATTCTTTAGAAATGTTGGCCCATATTGATAGGAGAGCATCTGCAGTTGATGGAGATTTGTGGGATGCACATCCAGGGCACGAAGCTCCCGTTCCACCACATCCCAAAGATGCTCTATTGGGTTGAGATCTGGAGACTGTGGGGCCATTTTAGTTCAGTGAACTCATTGTCATGTTCAAGAAACCAGTTTGAAATGATTGGAGCTTTGTGACGGTGCATTATCCTGCTGGAAGTAGCCATCAGAGGATGGGGACATGGTGCTCATAAAGGGATGGACATGGGCAGAAACAATGCTCAGGTAGGCCGTGGCATTTAAACCATGCCCAATTGGCACTAAGGGGCCTAAAGTGTGCCAAGAAAACATCCCCCACACCATTACACCACCACCACCAGCCTGCACAGTGGGAACAAGGCATGATGGATCCATGTTCTCATTCTGTTTACGCCAAATTCTGACTCTACCATCTGAATGTCTCAACAGAAATCCAGACTCATCAGACCAGGCAACATTTTTCCAGTCTTCAACTGTCCAATTTTGGTGCAAATTGTGGCCTCTTTTTCCTCTTTGTAGTGGAGATGAGTGGTACCCGGTGGGGTCTTCTGCTGTTGTAGCCCATCCGCCTCAAGGTTGTGTGTGTTGTGGCTTCACAAATGCTTTGCTGCAGACCTCGGTTGTAACGAGTGGTTATTTCAGTCAAAGTTGCTCTTCTATCAGCTTGAATCAGTCGGCCCATTCTCCTCTGACCTCTAGCATCAACAAGGCATTTTCGCCCACAGGACTGCCGCATTCTGGATGTGTTTCCCTTTTCACACCATTCTTTGTAAACCCTAGAAATGGTTGTGCATGAAAATCCCAGTAACTGAGCAGATTGAGAAATACTCAGACCACCAACAACCATGCCACGCTCAAAATTGCTTACATCTCCTTTCTTTCCCATTCCGACATTCAGTGTGGAGTTCAGGAGTTTGTCTTGACCAGGACCACACCCCTAAATGCATTGAAGCAACTGCCATGTGATTGGTTGATTAGATAATTGCATTAATGAGAAATTGAACAGGTGTTCCTAATAATCCTTTAGGTGAGTGTATATCTATATTTGTTTGAACGATTTATTATGTGTGTATAATTATTGAACAGTATTTTCTATCTGAGTGCTCCTTTAACTGCTGGGTCACCTGAGCCCATGGATCATGAGTTTCTCCTCCTCACGGCCCATCCTGACGCTGAGCAGAGAGCGGATCTGCCCCAGAGACGCCAGCAGGTTGATGGTGTCCTCCACGGAGACGGCGTTGATGGTGTAGGTTTTGGGCAGCGCCCGCACCTGCCCGCCGATGCCATCATACTGCCGGTGGAGCAACACGAACATGGCCCGCACCAGCTCCGGGTCCTCGATGACCGACTCCTGCGCCCAGCGGACCATGGTCTCGGAGATCAGCTGCTGAAGAGTGCCTGCAGGACACACACACCAGCGCACTTCAGCACTTACACAACATGAACACACACACAGTGTGAGCAGGGTTTCAACATCACATTTAAGACCTGCAGAGCTGAGGAGTAACACCAAATGGGTGGAGCAAGATCTATGGTAACGTCCAGTCCATCTTACTCTGATTGTTTAGATCAGGGGTGTGCAAACTGTTTTAAAAGGGGGCCAGATTCGATGTTGTGGACACACCCGGGGGCCGGTTCTTTTTCTAATATATATATATATATTATATATATCATGTTTTGTTTCTTGGAAACATGACAGATTTGACAGTAGAGTAGCTTGAGATAGGACCCAGATGTAAATTTATAGATATTTAACAATATCTGTAAAACTTTCATCAACCAAAAAGTTTTAATGGGTGAAATGTAAATATTATTAGTGAGTTAGAACTCTATTCTTATTTAAACGAACGAGTGCTCTATTGAGATCAGCACAGGTAAAACCACACTGCCAAAAAACAAAACCACTGATATTTTCCAGTCCAAAAAGCTAAGAATTCTTAAATCAAGATGCTTTTACTCAGGAAAATTAATTTTTTTCTTGATTTCTGGGTAAAAAAAACATTATTTTAATTACCCCATTGGCAGATACATTTGCTTGTTTTAAAATTTCATTTTATTTTCCAGAAAACAAGAACAAATATCTCATGTAATTTAACAGTAAATGCATCTTTATATGTTTAGATATATTTAGACTAGAAACAAGACAAAAATACTAAATAAGAGCATGTTCTGCAGTGCACACATGGCACCACTGCATGGTCAAAAGTCAAAAATAGTATTTCTATATCTAGAATGGCTTTATGGTCTATAAACATATAAATACAAATGCATAACTGCAAGTTTATGACAAAAATAGTCTGTAATTTGGCCTTCATTACTCAATTAATACATGTCTACATTACAAATGAAATAAAATGAGATATTAACCTACATTTCTGACAAATTACCACAGTTACAGTTAGTGTTACCACGGTTACGGTTATTGTTACCACAGTAAACACATGATAAATGTTGGTGAAGTGTTGTTTGAACAGTATTTTAACTGGATGGGCTCACATTAGTGTTGTTGATTTAGTCAGCGCTGTTTAACTGCTTTAAACTGAATTAAATCACAGAGAGATGTGCAGCTCATACCGGAGACCTCTGTGCAGAACTCGAACGCTTCTCATTGGCTGTTTAGTGGGCGCGTGATTGAAGTAAACACATTTGTTCAGACTCAGAGCTCGCGAGTTGCACTGCTCACCATAGACCGCACAAGCAGCTCTGATTCGTTCCGCTTTTGGCGCTGTTTCCCTGGCCTAAAGTCTAGAACTGCAACCTCACGTTGACATTGTGAAAATGCATGATTTGTAAATTATCTGTGGCGGGCCACATATAATATATTTTAATAGACACGCAGCGGGCCGTTTGAAATTCATCCCCGGGCCGGACTTTGGACACCCCTGGTTTAGATATTTAGATGCTCATGAGCTTCACCAGCGGAATGAAGAGCAATAGGTGACACTTAAACTGAATGTGGGAGTTTTTAAGGCCCTGATGAGGAGCTGCAGGAACTCACTGGGTTTCTTTGCTTTCTTTTTCTTTGGTATTTCCATCATTCTCTTCTTCAGGTATTTCACCTTCTCCACCAGAGACATCAGACGACCCCTGATGGTGAAATCACTGTCTCCATCTCCTGATTTATCATCCTCCATCTCGATGCCTGCACACACACACACACACACACACTCTCTATATTAGTGAGGACATCTCATCTGCTGCATCATAATTCACATGCTAAATGCATAAATCAGTATTACCCACAACCCATTGCACATCGGACAAGGATTAGAACTACAAACATGAACACAAAGATGGCGGATGTGCGAGTCTGAGGGTTAAGCGGAGAGGTTTAGATGAAAGGGTTAGTGTGATGTTATCCATACAGTAGGAAATGAAATGTGGAGGACGAGATGATTGACAGACGGTGATGCACAGATCTGAGTGACAGAGCGTCCGTTAAAGTGTCCGAGAGCTTGTCTACTCTTCTGCTACACACTCAAAACTCTCTACAATTCATCACAAAACTCTAGTGCAAGCTGGGATTGTTTTTACTTGTGTTGTTATTATTCACTGCCAGCTCACATTAGACTGACGCTGACATTAGACTGACGCTGACATTAGACTGACGCTGACATTAGACTGACGCTGACATTAGACTGACGCTGACATTAGACTGACGCTCACATTAGACTGACGCTGACATTAGACTGACGCTGACATTAGACTGACGCTGACATTAGACTGACGCTCACATTAGACTGACGCTGACATTAGACTGACGCTGACATTAGACTGACGCTCACATTAGACTGACGCTGACATTAGACTGACACTGACATTAGACTGACGCTCACATTAGACTGACGCTGACATTAGACTGACGCTCACATTAGACTGACGCTCACATTAGACTGACGCTCACATTAGACTGACGCTGACATTAGACTGACGCTCACATTAGACTGACGCTGACATTAGACTGACGCTGACATTAGACTGACGCTGACATTAGACTGACGCTCACATTAGACTGACGCTGACATTAGACTGACGCTCACATTAGACTGACGCTCACATTAGACTGACACTGACATTAGACTGACGCTCACATTAGACTGACGCTCACATTAGACTGACGCTCACATTAGACTGACGCTCACATTAGACTGACGCTCACATTAGACTGACGCTGACATTAGACTGACGCTCACATTAGACTGACGCTGACATTAGACTGACGCTCACATTAGACTGACGCTCACATTAGACTGACGCTGACATTAGACTGACGCTCACATTAGACTGACGCTCACATTAGACTGACGCTCACATTAGACTGACGCTGACATTAGACTGACGCTGACATTAGACTGACGCTGACATTAGACTGACGCTGACATTAGACTGACGCTGACATTAGACTGACGCTGACATTAGACTGACGCTGACATTAGACTGACGCTCACATTAGACTGACGCTGACATTAGACTGACGCTCACATTAGACTGACGCTCACATTAGACTGACGCTGACATTAGACTGACGCTCACATTAGACTGACGCTCACATTAGACTGACGCTCACATTAGACTGACGCTGACATTAGACTGACGCTCACATTAGACTGACGCTGACATTAGACTGACGCTCACATTAGACTGACGCTGACATTAGACTGACACTCACATTAGACTGACGCTCACATTAGACTGACGCTGACATTAGACTGACGCTCACATTAGACTGACGCTCACATTAGACTGACGCTCACATTAGACTGACGCTCACATTAGACTGACGCTCACATTAGACTGACACTGACATTAGACTGACGCTCACATTAGACTGACGCTCACATTAGACTGACGCTCACATTAGACTGACGCTCACATTAGACTGACGCTCACATTAGACTGACGCTGACATTAGACTGACGCTCACATTAGACTGACGCTGACATTAGACTGACGCTCACATTAGACTGACGCTCACATTAGACTGACGCTGACATTAGACTG
Organism: Gobio occitaniae; assembly: GCA_033150135.1. Classification (NCBI taxonomy): domain Eukaryota; kingdom Metazoa; phylum Chordata; class Actinopteri; order Cypriniformes; family Gobionidae; genus Gobio; species Gobio occitaniae. The sequence goes on along the minus strand of JARQWZ010005148.1, from coordinate 6,627 downwards.
ACGCTCACATTAGACTGACGCTCACATTAGACTGACGCTCACATTAGACTGACGCTGACATTAGACTGACGCTGACATTAGACTGACGCTGACATTAGACTGACGCTGACATTAGACTGACGCTGACATTAGACTGACGCTGACATTAGACTGACGCTGACATTAGACTGACGCTCACATTAGACTGACGCTGACATTAGACTGACGCTCACATTAGACTGACGCTCACATTAGACTGACGCTGACATTAGACTGACGCTCACATTAGACTGACGCTCACATTAGACTGACGCTCACATTAGACTGACGCTGACATTAGACTGACGCTCACATTAGACTGACGCTGACATTAGACTGACGCTCACATTAGACTGACGCTGACATTAGACTGACACTCACATTAGACTGACGCTCACATTAGACTGACGCTGACATTAGACTGACGCTCACATTAGACTGACGCTCACATTAGACTGACGCTCACATTAGACTGACGCTCACATTAGACTGACGCTCACATTAGACTGACGCTCACATTAGACTGACGCTGACATTAGACTGACGCTCACATTAGACTGACGCTGACATTAGACTGACGCTCACATTAGACTGACGCTCACATTAGACTGACGCTCACATTAGACTGACGCTCACATTAGACTGACGCTGACATTAGACTGACGCTGACATTAGACTGACGCTGACATTAGACTGACGCTGACATTAGACTGACGCTGACATTAGACTGACGCTGACATTAGACTGACGCTGACATTAGACTGACGCTCACATTAGACTGACGCTGACATTAGACTGACGCTCACATTAGACTGACGCTCACATTAGACTGACGCTGACATTAGACTGACGCTCACATTAGACTGACGCTCACATTAGACTGACGCTCACATTAGACTGACGCTGACATTAGACTGACGCTCACATTAGACTGACGCTGACATTAGACTGACGCTCACATTAGACTGACGCTGACATTAGACTGACACTCACATTAGACTGACGCTCACATTAGACTGACGCTGACATTAGACTGACGCTGACATTAGACTGACGCTCACATTAGACTGACGCTCACATTAGACTGACGCTCACATTAGACTGACGCTGACATTAGACTGACGCTCACATTAGACTGACGCTCACATTAGACTGACGCTCACATTAGACTGACGCTGACATTAGACTGACGCTCACATTAGACTGACGCTCACATTAGACTGACGCTGACATTAGACTGACGCTCACATTAGACTGACGCTGACATTAGACTGACGCTCACATTAGACTGACGCTGACATTAGACTGACACTCACATTAGACTGACGCTCACATTAGACTGACGCTCACATTAGACTGACGCTCACATTAGACTGACGCTGACATTAGACTGAGGCTCACATTAGACTGACACTGACATTAGACTGACGCTGACATTAGACTGACGCTGACATTAGACTGACACTCACATTAGACTGACGCTGACATTAGACTGACGCTCACATTAGACTGACACTGACATTAGACTGACGCTGACATTAGACTGACGCTCACATTAGACTGACGCTGACATTAGACTGACACTCACATTAGACTGACGCTGACATTAGACTGACGCTCACATTAGACTGACGCTGACATTAGACTGACGCTGACATTAGACTGACGCTGACATTAGACTGACGCTCACATTAGACTGACGCTCACATTAGACTGACGCTCACATTAGACTGACGCTGACATTAGACTGACGCTCACATTAGACTGACACTGACATTAGACTGACGCTGACATTAGACTGACGCTGACATTAGACTGACGCTGACATTAGACTGACGCTGACATTAGACTGACGCTGACATTAGACTGACGCTCACATTAGACTGACACTGACATTAGACTGACACTGACATTAGACTGACGCTGACATTAGACTGACGCTCACATTAGACTGACGCTGACATTAGACTGACGCTGACATTAGACTGACGCTGACATTAGACTGACGCTCACATTAGACTGACGCTCACATTAGACTGACGCTGACATTAGACTGACGCTGACATTAGACTGACGCTGACATTAGACTGACGCTCACATTAGACTGACGCTCACATTAGACTGACGCTGACATTAGACTGACGCTGACATTAGACTGACGCTCACATTAGACTGACACTGACATTAGACTGACACTGACATTAGACTGACGCTGACATTAGACTGACGCTGACATTAGACTGACGCTGACATTAGACTGACGCTCACATTAGACTGACGCTGACATTAGACTGACGCTCACATTAGACTGACGCTCACATTAGACTGACGCTGACATTAGACTGACGCTCACATTAGACTGACGCTCACATTAGACTGACGCTGACATTAGACTGACGCTCACATTAGACTGACGCTCACATTAGACTGACGCTGACATTAGACTGACGCTCACATTAGACTGACGCTCACATTAGACTGACGCTGACATTAGACTGACGCTCACATTAGACTGACGCTCACATTAGACTGACGCTGACATTAGACTGACGCTCACATTAGACTGACGCTCACATTAGACTGACGCTGACATTAGACTGACGCTGACATTAGACTGACGCTCACATTAGACTGACGCTGACATTAGACTGACACTGACATTAGACTGACGCTCACATTAGACTGACGCTGACATTAGACTGACGCTCACATTAGACTGACGCTCACATTAGACTGACGCTCACATTAGACTGACGCTGACATTAGACTGACACTGACATTAGACTGACACTGACATTAGACTGACACTGACATTAGACTGACGCTGACATTAGACTGACACTGACATTAGACTGACGCTCACATTAGACTGACGCTCACATTAGACTGACGCTCACATTAGACTGACACTGACATTAGACTGACACTGACATTAGACTGACACTGACATTAGACTGACACTGACATTAGACTGACGCTCACATTAGACTGACGCTCACATTAGACTGACACTGACATTAAACTGACACTGACATTAGACTGACGCTCACATTAGATTGACGCTCACATTAGACTGACGCTCACATTAGACTGACGCTCACATTAGACTGACGCTCACATTAGACTGACACTGACATTAGACTGACGCTGACATTAGACTGACACTGACATTAGACTGACGCTCACATTAGACTGACGCTCACATTAGACTGACACTGACATTAAACTGACACTGACATTAGACTGACGCTCACATTAGATTGACGCTCACATTAGACTGACGCTCACATTAGACTGACGCTCACATTAGACTGACGCTGACATTAGACTGACGCTCACATTAGACTGACGCTGACATTAGACTGACGCTGACATTAGACTGACGCTCACATTAGACTGACGCTCACATTAGACTGACACTGACATTAGACTGACGCTGACATTAGACTGACGCTCACATTAGACTGACGCTCACATTAGACTGACACTGACATTAGACTGACGCTCACATTAGACTGACGCTCACATTAGACTGACGCTGACATTAGACTGACACTGACATTAGACTGACACTGACATTAGACTGACACTGACATTAGACTGACGCTGACATTAGACTGACGCTCACATTAGACTGACGCTCACATTAGACTGACGCTCACATTAGACTGACGCTGACATTAGACTGACGCTGACATTAGACTGACGCTCACATTAGACTGACGCTCACATTAGACTGACGTTGACATTAGACTGACGCTCACATTAGACTGACGCTGACATTAGACTGACGCTGACATTAGACTGACACTCACATTAGACTGACACTCACATTAGACTGACGCTCACATTAGACTGACGCTGACATTAGACTGACGCTGACATTAGACTGACACTGACATTAGACTGACGCTGACATTAGACTGACGCTGACATTAGACTGACGCTGACATTAGACTGACGCTGACATTAGACTGACGCTGACATTAGACTGACGCTCACATTAGACTGACGCTGACATTAGACTGACGCTCACATTAGACTGACGCTCACATTAGACTGACGCTCACATTAGACTGACGCTCACATTAGACTGACGCTCACATTAGACTGACGCTCACATTAGACTGACGCTGACATTAGACTGACGCTGACATTAGACTGACGCTCACATTAGACTGACGCTGACATTAGACTGACGCTGACATTAGACTGACGCTGACATTAGACTGACGCTCACATTAGACTGACGCTCACATTAGACTGACGCTCACATTAGACTGACGCTCACATTAGACTGACGCTCACATTAGACTGACGCTCACATTAGACTGACGCTCACATTAGACTGACGCTCACATTAGACTGACGCTGACATTAGACTGACGCTCACATTAGACTGACGCTGACATTAGACTGACGCTGACATTAGACTGACGCTGACATTAGACTGACGCTCACATTAGACTGACGCTCACATTAGACTGACGCTCACATTAGACTGACGCTCACATTAGACTGACACTGACATTAGACTGACGCTCACATTAGACTGACGCTCACATTAGACTGACGCTCACATTAGACTGACGCTCACATTAGACTGACGCTGACATTAGACTGACGCTCACATTAGACTGACGCTCACATTAGACTGACGCTGACATTAGACTGATTAGACTGACGCTGACATTAGACTGACGCTCACATTAGACTGACGCTCACATTAGACTGACGCTGACATTAGACTGACGCTGACATTAGACTGACGCTCACATTAGACTGACGCTCACATTAGACTGACGCTGACATTAGACTGACGCTGACATTAGACTGACGCTCACATTAGACTGACGCTCACATTAGACTGACGCTGACATTAGACTGACGCTCACATTAGACTGACGCTCACATTAGACTGACGCTCACATTAGACTGACGCTGACATTAGACTGACGCTCACATTAGACTGACGCTCACATTAGACTGACGCTCACATTAGACTGACGCTGACATTAGACTGACGCTCACATTAGACTGACGCTCACATTAGACTGACGCTCACATTAGACTGACGCTGACATTAGACTGACGCTGACATTAGACTGACGCTCACATTAGACTGACGCTCACATTAGACTGACGCTCACATTAGACTGACGCTGACATTAGACTGACGCTGACATTAGACTGACGCTCACATTAGACTGACGCTCACATTAGACTGACGCTCACATTAGACTGACGCTGACATTAGACTGACGCTGACATTAGACTGACGCTCACATTAGACTGACGCTCACATTAGACTGACGCTGACATTAGACTGACGCTCACATTAGACTGACGCTGACATTAGACTGACGCTCACATTAGACTGACGCTCACATTAGACTGACGCTGACATTAGACTGACGCTCACATTAGACTGACGCTGACATTAGACTGACACTGACATTAGACTGACGCTCACATTAGACTGACGCTCACATTAGACTGACGCTGACATTAGACTGACGCTCACATTAGACTGACGCTCACATTAGACTGACACTGACATTAGACTGACACTGACATTAGACTGACGCTGACATTAGACTGACGCTCACATTAGACTGACGCTGACATTAGACTGACGCTGACATTAGACTGACGCTCACATTAGACTGACGCTCACATTAGACTGACGCTCACATTAGACTGACGCTGACATTAGACTGACGCTGACATTAGACTGACGCTCACATTAGACTGACGCTGACATTAGACTGACGCTCACATTAGACTGACGCTGACATTAGACTGACGCTGACATTAGACTGACGCTCACATTAGACTGACGCTCACATTAGACTGACGCTGACGCTCACATTAGACTGACGCTCACATTAGACTGAAGCTCACATTAGACTGACGCTCACATTAGACTGACCTGACGCTCACATTAGACTGACGCTCACATTAGACTGACGCTCACATTAGACTGACGCTGACATTAGACTGACGCTCACATTAGACTGACGCTGACATTAGACTGACGCTGACATTAGACTGACGCTGACATTAGACTGACGCTCACATTAGACTGACGCTGACATTAGACTGACGCTCACATTAGACTGACGCTCACATTAGACTGACGCTCACATTAGACTGACGCTCACATTAGACTGACGCTCACATTAGACTGACGCTCACATTAGACTGACGCTCACATTAGACTGACGCTGACATTAGACTGACGCTCACATTAGACTGACGCTGACATTAGACTGACGCTCACATTAGACTGACGCTGACATTAGACTGACGCTGACATTAGACTGACGCTCACATTAGACTGACGCTCACATTAGACTGACGCTCACATTAGACTGACGCTGACATTAGACTGACGCTCACATTAGACTGACGCTGACATTAGACTGACGCTCACATTAGACTGACGCTCACATTAGACTGACGCTGACATTAGACTGACGCTCACATTAGACTGACGCTGACATTAGACTGACACTGACATTAGACTGACGCTCACATTAGACTGACGCTCACATTAGACTGACGCTCACATTAGACTGACGCTCACATTAGACTGACGCTCACATT
>JARQWZ010005147.1:65000-85790 GCA_033150135.1 Gobio occitaniae | reverse complement strand
TGGAGGAACATTTCGGTATGGTCATGTGATAATAAGTATAATATGCTTATAATTTACAAAGTTTTTCCTTTATTTTTATTTCTGCATTTGTGTTTTTATTTGACTGTTTTTATTCATTTGTAAAGTTGTAAAAAGTTAAGAAAGCATTGTGTAAGTGACGTCATGCGCATGTGTGAGGGGAAAGCAGATGCAACTTCCGTGCGCACGCTCTCTTTCGCTGGATGTTATGGAGAGAGGTGTGTTTTTATCAGCTCCTCGAAAAAGTGCTCAACTTGTGTTAAATGATTGTTGTTTAGGGATGCTTTTTGTAAAATGAGTTTGTTTAATGTCTCTTCTCTAATTAGAGGTTGTTAATATGAAGTGTGAACATTCTTAAGAGTACATTTAATCGATTGTATGAAGTTTCGTAATGGCCGCTGTTGCACGTGCGATATGCTGATGCAGTTCGTTATAGGGCTATGCATTCCTCGTTAAAATGAAGTTAGGTACATCCATGTTACATGAGTTATGAGTTTACATTTGTAATTTTGTATTGTATTGGTTTCTTTTAATGATCCATGTGATTTGTTTAAATGCATTTTTTTATATACAGGGAGTGCAGAATTATTAGGCACGTTGATTTTCTGATCATATTTTTTTTCCAGGCACATTTGACCAATTCCAAACCACAGTAATCCTAATAACTGCTATTGATTTAGTATTTAATAATGTATAAGTGATATATAATTGTTCATGAAGGCTGGAAATGAAAATCACCTTATATTCAGGTGTGCAGAATTATTAGGCATGTTTTCTTTTACAGATAAATTGAGCCAAAAAAGAGATTTAACTCAGACTGAAAAGTCAAAAAGTATTAAATGCCCATGAGAAGGATGCAATACTAATGCAATACTAGACATTGCAGTTAAGGCGTGACCATTGGACAGTGAAATGCTCGTTGGGTCAGCAGGATCTGACAAAAACAGGTGGTGAAGAAAAGACACCTGTTAACTGCAAAAGAATGAAGAATTAAGGTGAAGAATTAAGGGTGAAACCATCAGGAACCCTTTAGTCTCCAGCGCCACCATTTTCCAGAGCTGAACCTACCTGGAGTCTCCAGAAGTGAAGGTGTCAGGATCTCAGAGACTTCAGTTAGGGAAAGAATCCTAAAAATTGACCCCCACTAGATAAGAATCACAAGCTGAAGTGTTGTAAAATACATGAAGAAGGTTTTTTTATAGGCTTTATGGACAGATAGGTTGAGAGTGACTCTTGAAGGACCAGCACCACATCCTCTAGCACCACTGTTTGAAGAATTCATCTTCCAGAATCTGGCAGTACGTTTTGGGAGTTCATTTTTAGTCCATCCTGAAGTCCGTTTTGCAGAGATGGACTAAAATGAACTTAAAAATGAACTAAAGGTTGCAGCTCTGGAAAATGGTGGCGCTGGAGACTAAAGGGTTCCTGATGGTTTCACCCTTAATTCTTCACCTTAATTCTTCATTCTTTTGCAGTTAACAGGTGTCTTTTCTTCACCACCTGTTTTTGTCTGACCCTGCTGACCCAACGAGCATTTCACTGTCCAATGGTCACGCCTTAACTGCAATGTCTAGTATTGCATTAGTATTGCATCCTTCTCATGGGCATTTAATACTTTTTGACTTTTCAGTCTGAGTTAAATCTCTTTTTTGGCTCAATTTATCTGTAAAAGAAAACATGCCTAATAATTCTGCACACCTGAATATAAGGTGTTTTTCATTTCCAGCCTTCATGAACAATTATATATCACTTATACATTATTAAATACTAAATCAATAGTAGTTATTAGGATTACTGTGGTTTGGAATTGGTCAAATGTGCCTGGAAAAAAAATATGATCAGAAAATCAACGTGCCTAATTTTCTGCACTCCCTGTATATATATGGATTTACATTGAGACATTGTGATGATTGACAGGAACAGCTAGACCAGAGAGATGTTGATGGATTGTGTCTGATGGTGTCTGTTTTGTGTTGACACAGAAACCGTGATTCCAAAGTGACCAAAAGAAAGACCTTTTCAACTGCATTATCGTGTGGGCTCTTATTATTACACCTACACATAATTAAGACACAACGCAGAAGGAAACCCACTACACACCCACACACACACACACACACACACACACACACACACACACACTCTCTCTCTCTCCTAAAGACTCTCTCTCTCTCTCACACACACACACACACACACACACACACACACACACACACACACACACACACACACACACACACACACACACACACACACACACACACACTCTCTCTCTCTCCTAAAGACTCTCTCTCACACACACACACACACACACACACACACACACACACACACACACACACACACACACACACACACACACACACACACACACACACACACACACACACACACACACACACACACACACACACACACACACACACACTCACTCTCTCTCTCCTAAAGACTCACACACACTCTCTCTCTCTCTCTCTCTCTCTCTCTCTCTCCCTCTCCCTCTCCCTCTCCCTCTCCCCTCTCCTAAAGACTCTCTCTCACACACACGGCCCCTGCGGCTGAAGTGCTCCGTCCATCTGTCGCTCAGAGTCGTCCGGCCGCTGAGACTCCGGAGACGCTCAAGATGTTCCTGAGATCCGGCGCTCGAGTCTCAGCTCCTGACAGACACACACGTTCCTGGACCTCGGCCATCTGGACGAGAGAACGAGAGACTGTAAGCCAAACGCTCTGCTATTACATTAAAAACAATAACCAGCCATGAATATTTCCTCCTGCCCTTCAGACTCAGAGTTCCACACAACACTAATGCAGCGTTTGATGCTCATCTCCACACACTCATGAACGCGCCGGCCGCTGTCACACACACTCATGAACGCACCGCCGCAGTCACACACACTCATGAACACACCGCCGCAGTCACACACACTCATGAACGCACCGGCCGCTGTCACACACACTCATGAACGCACCGGCCGCTGTCACACACACTCATGAACGCACCGGCCGCTGTCACACACACTCATGAACGCACCGCCGCTGTCACACACACTCATGAACGCACCGGCCGCTGTCACACACACTCATGAACGCACCGCCGCTGTCACACACACTCATGAACGCACCGGCCGCAGTCACACACACTCATGAACGCACCGGCTGCTGTCACACACACTCATGAACACACCGCCGCAGTCACACACACTCATGAACGCACCGGCCGCTGTCACACACACTCATGAACGCACCGGCCGCTGTCACACACACTCATGAACGCACCGCCGCTGTCACACACACTCATGAACGCACCGGCCGCTGTCACACACACTCATGAACGCGCCACCGCTGTCACACACACTCATGAACGCACCGCCGCTGTCACACACACTCATGAACGCGCCGGCCGCTGTCACACACACTCATGAACGCGCCGCCGCTGTCACACACACTCATGAACGCGCCGCCGCTGTCACACACACTCATGAACGCACTGCCGCTGTCACACACACTCATGAACGCGCCGCCGCTGTCACACACACTCATGAACGCGCCGCCGCTGTCACACACACTCATGAACGCGCCGCCGCTGTCACACACACTCATGAACGCGCCGCCGCTGTCACACACACTCATGAACGCGCCGCCGCTGTCACACACACTCATGAACGCGCCGCCGCTGTCACACACACTCATGAACGCGCCGCCGCTGTCACACGCTCATGAACGCACCGGCCGCTGTCACACACACTCATGAACGCACCGGCCGCTGTCACACACACTCATGAACGCACCGGCCGCTGTCACACACACTCATGAACGCGCCGCCGCTGTCACACACTCATGAACGCACCGCCGCTGTCACACACACTCATGAACGCACCCCCGCTGTCACACACACTCATGAACGCACCGCCGCTGTCACACACACTCATGAACGCACCGGCTGATGTCACACACACTCATGAACACACCGCCGCTGTCACACACACTCATGAACGCACCGGCTGCTGTCACACACACTCATGAACGCACCGCCGCTGTCACACACACTCATGAACGCACCGGCTGCTGTCACACACACTCATGAACGCACCGCCGCTGTCACACACACTCATGAACGCGCCGCCGCTGTCACACACACTCATGAACGCACCGCCGCTGTCACACACACTCATGAACGCACCGCCGCTGTCACACACACTCATGAACGCGCCGCCGCTGTCACACACACTCATGAACGCACCGCCGCTGTCACACACACTCATGAACGCACCGCCGCTGTCACACACACTCATGAACGCACCCCCGCTGTCACACACACTCATGAACGCACCGCCGCTGTCACACACACTCATGAACGCACCGGCTGATGTCACACACACTCATGAACACACCGCCGCTGTCACACACACTCATGAACGCACCGGCTGCTGTCACACACACTCATGAACGCACCGCCGCTGTCACACACACTCATGAACGCACCGGCTGCTGTCACACACACTCATGAACGCACCGCCGCTGTCACACACACTCATGAACGCGCCGCCGCTGTCACACACACTCATGAACGCACCGCCGCTGTCACACACACTCATGAACGCACCGCCGCTGTCACACACACTCATGAACGCGCCGCCGCTGTCACACACACTCATGAACGCGCCGCCGCTGTCACACACACTCATGAACGCACCGGCCGCTGTCACACACACTCTGCCGTTACTCATCCAGGATAAATATAACGGCGCTGTGTAAGGAATGGACCGGACCTGGGTGACGAGCGCATGATTCTGCTCTGATCCAGACTCACTGGAAGAGGAACTGGAATGGGAGTGAAATAAGCATGAGTGTGTGTGTGTGTGTGTGTGTGTGTGTGTGTGTGTGTGTGTGTGTGTGTGTGTGTGTGTGTGTGTGTGTGTGTGTGTGTGTGTGAGTGTGAGTGTGTGAGTGAGTGTGTGAGTGAGTGTGTGAGTGAGTGTGTGAGTGAGTGTGTGAGTGAGTGTGTGAGTGTGTGTGTGTGTGTGTGTCTGATCTTCTGTCCTCATCACAGGATTGCTGCTGTTCTGTTTCATCATGCGTTTGTTTTTCTATCTCTTTATCATGCATTATTCCTGCCCTATCTCACGTTCAGTGCGCAGCTGATGCGGTTCCTCCTTCAGGAGCTGATGTGGTTCCTCCGTCAGGAGCTGATGCGGTTCCTCCGTCAGGAGCTGATGCGGTTCCTCCGTCAGGAGCTGATGCGGTTCCTCCGTCAGGAGCTGATGCGGTTCCTCCGTCAGGAGCTGATGCGGTTCCTCCGTCAGGAGCTGATGCGGTTCATTCCTTCAGGAGCTGATGCGGTTCCTCCGTCAGGAGCTGATGCGGTTCCTCCTTCAGGAGCTGATGCGGTTCCTCCGTCAGGAGCAGATGCGGTTCCTCCGTCAGGAGCAGATGCGGTTCCTCCGTCAGGAGCTGATGCGGTTCCTCCGTCAAGAGCTGATGCGGTTCCTCCGTCAGGAGCGGATGCGGTTCCTCCGTCAGGAGCTGATGCGGTTCCTCCGTCAGGAGCTGATGCGGTTCCTCCGTCAGGAGCAGATGCGGTTCCTCCGTCAGGAGCAGATGCGGTTCCTCCGTCAGGAGCTGATGCGGTTCCTCCGTCAGGAGCTGATGCGGTTCATTCCTTCAGGAGCTGATGCGGTTCCTCCGTCAGGAGCTGATGCGGTTCCTCCGTCAGGAGCTGATGCGGTTCCTCCGTCAGGAGCTGATGCGGTTCCTCCGTCAGGAGCTGATGCGGTTCCTCCGTCAGGAGCTGATGCGGTTCCTCCGTCAGGAGCAGATGCGGTTCCTCCGTCAGGAGCAGATGCGGTTCCTCCGTCAGGAGCAGATGCGGTTCCTCCGTCAGGAGCTGATGCGGTTCCTCCGTCAGGAGCAGATGCGGTTCCTCCGTCAGGAGCTGATGCGGTTCCTCCGTCAGGAGCAGATGCGGTTCCTCCGTCAGGAGCTGATGCGGTTCCTCCGTCAGGAGCTGATGCGGTTCCTCCGTCAGGAGCAGATGCGGTTCCTCCGTCAGGAGCTGATGCGGTTCCTCCGTCAGGAGCTGATGCGGTTCCTCCGTCAGGAGCTGATGCGGTTCCTCCGTCAGGAGCTGATGCGGTTCCTCCGTCAGGAGCAGATGCGGTTCCTCCGTCAGGAGCAGATGCGGTTCCTCCGTCAGGAGCAGATGCGGTTCCTCCGTCAGGAGCAGATGCGGTTCCTCCGTCAGGAGCTGATGCGGTTCCTCCGTCAGGAGCTGATGCGGTTCCTCCGTCAGGAGCAGATGCGGTTCCTCCGTCAGGAGCTGATGCGGTTCCTCCGTCAGGAGCAGATGCGGTTCCTCCGTCAGGAGCTGATGCGGTTCCTCCGTCAGGAGCTGATGCGGGTTCCTCCGTCAGGAGCAGATGCGGTTCCTCCGTCAGGAGCAGATGCGGTTCCTCCGTCAGGAGCTGAGGAGCTGCCTCCGTCAGGAGCTGATGCGGTTCCTCCCTCAGGAGCTGAGGAGCTGCCTCCGTCAGGAGCTGATGCGTTTCCTCCGTCAGGAGCAGATGCGGTTCCTCCGTCAGGAGCAGATGCGGTTCCTCCGTCAGGAGCTGATGCGGTTCCTCCGTCAGGAGCAGATGCGTTTCCTCCGTCAGGAGCTGAGGCGGTTCCTCCGTCAGGAGCAGATGCGGTTCCTCCGTCAGGAGCAGATGCGGTTCCTCCGTCAGGAGCAGATGCGGTTCCTCCGTCAGGAGCTGATGCGGTTCCTCCGTCAGGAGCTGATGCGGTTCGTCCTTCAGGAGCTGATGCGGGTTCCTCCGTCAGGAGCTGATGCGGTTCCTCCGTCAGGAGCTGATGCGGTTCCTCCTTCAGGAGCTGATGCGGTTCCTCCTTCAGGAGCTGATGCGGTTCCTCCTTCAGGAGCTGATGCGGTTCCTCCGTCAGGAGCAGATGCGGTTCCTCCGTCAGGAGCAGATGCGGTTCCTCCGTCAGGAGCTGATGCGGTTCCTCCGTCAGGAGCTGATGCGGTTCCTCCGTCAGGAGCTGATGCGGTTCCTCCGTCAGGAGCTGATGCGGTTCCTCCGTCAGGAGCTGATGTGGTTCCTCCTTCAGGAGCTGATGCGGTTCCTCCTTCAGGAGCTGATGCGGTTCCTCCTTCAGGAGCTGATGCGGTTCCTCCTTCAGGAGCTGATGCGGTTCCTCCATCAGGAGCAGATGCGGTTCCTCCATCAGGAGCTGATGCGGTTCCTCCATCAGGAGCAGATGCGGTTCCTCCATCAGGAGCAGATGCGGTTCCTCCATCAGGAGCAGATGCGGTTCCTCCATCAGGAGCAGATGCGGTTCCTCCTTCAGGAGCAGATGCGGTTCCTCCATCAGGAGCTGATGCGGTTCCTCCTTCAGGAGCTGATGCGGTTCCTCCATCAGGAGCAGATGCGGTTCCTCCTTCAGGAGCTGATGCGGTTCCTCCATCAGGAGCAGATGCGGTTCCTCCATCAGGAGCAGATGCGTTTCCTCCATCAGGAGCAGATGCGGTTCCTCCGTCAGGAGCTGATGCGGTTCCTCCTTCAGGAGCTGATGCGGTTCCTCCTTCAGGAGCTGATGCGGTTCCTCCTTCAGGAGCTGATGCGGTTCCTCCATCAGGAGCAGATGCGGTTCCTCCATCAGGAGCTGATGCGGTTCCTCCATCAGGAGCAGATGCGGTTCCTCCATCAGGAGCAGATGCGGTTCCTCCATCAGGAGCAGATGCGGTTCCTCCATCAGGAGCAGATGCGGTTCCTCCTTCAGGAGCAGATGCGGTTCCTCCATCAGGAGCTGATGCGGTTCCTCCTTCAGGAGCTGATGCGGTTCCTCCATCAGGAGCAGATGCGGTTCCTCCTTCAGGAGCTGATGCGGTTCCTCCATCAGGAGCAGATGCGGTTCCTCCATCAGGAGCAGATGCGTTTCCTCCGTCAGGAGCAGATGCGGTTCCTCCGTCAGGAGCTGATGCGGTTCCTCCGTCAGGAGCTGATGCGGTTCCTCCTTCAGGAGCTGATGCGGTTCCTCCATCAGGAGCAGATGCGGTTCCTCCATCAGGAGCAGATGCGGTTCCTCCATCAGGAGCAGATGCGGTTCCTCCATCAGGAGCAGATGCGGTTCCTCCATCAGGAGCAGATGCGGTTCCTCCTTCAGGAGCTGATGCGGTTCCTCCATCAGGAGCAGATGCGGTTCCTCCATCAGGAGCAGATGCGGTTCCTCCATCAGGAGCAGATGCGGTTCCTCCATCAGGAGCAGATGCGGTTCCTCCTTCAGGAGCTGATGCGGTTCCTCCTTCAGGAGCAGATGCGGTTCCTCCTTCAGGAGCTGATGCGGTTCCTCCTTCAGGAGCAGATGCGGTTCCTCCTTCAGGAGCTGATGCGGTTCCTCTTTCAGGAGCAGATGCGGTTCCTCCATCAGGAGCAGATGCGGTTCCTCCTTCAGGAGCTGATGCGGTTCCTCCATCAGGAGCAGATGCGGTTCCTCCTTCAGGAGCTGATGCGGTTCCTCCTTCAGGAGCAGATGCGGTTCCTCCTTCAGGAGCTGATGCGGTTCCTCTTTCAGGAGCAGATGCGGTTCCTCCATCAGGAGCAGATGCGGTTCCTCCTTCAGGAGCTGATGCGGTTCCTCCTTCAGGAGCTGATGCGGTTCCTCCTTCAGGAGCTGATGCGGTTCCTCCTTCAGGAGCTGATGCGGTTCCTCCATCAGGAGCAGATGCGGTTCCTCCTTCAGGAGCAGATGCCATTGCCATGGTTTCTCTCATCTTGCATCGGCGCTGTAATCATCTGCTGAGGCTTAATTAGAGCTTATTAGGTTCATGTCCAGTCCTAGGGCTAAAGTCAAGTGTTTTATAACACAGCGGCTAAATAGAGACTCATTTAACTCGACTTGTTTCTCGGAAACAAAGCAGCACACAGTGAATGTGCCGAAAGTCTGAATGATCCGCAGCTTTCAGTGTTGAGTTCTCAGAAGTGTGTATGTGTGTGTGTGTGTGTGTGTGTGTTTGTTTCTCACGTCTCTGAGGTAAATGCTCCATGAGTGTCAAACATCAGTTTTATCAAATATAAATGTGTGATTTTCGATCTCCTGCTGAATCATGGTGTCGTCCCTCAGGGTTCAGTTATTATTCATCATCTACATTTTAACTGTAATTTCTACACTGATGACATCCAGATCTATACTCTCTGTACTCCTGCTCGGTCAACTCACATTGATGAAAGTTCTGCTTGTGTGAATGAAATAAAAGAATGGCTGAACTCCAACTTTCTGAAACTATGGACAGAACTGAGATGGTTATTCTGGCACCCCATCACTGCTAGATGAGGATTTTCCCTGTGAGTTTTCCCGAATCTCATCCAACCATCCCGAACTGTGGAGATGTGTGTGTGTGTGTGATCTCCAGCTCCATCCCTCCGTCCCGCGGTTCTGCTGTTCAGAATCTGTCATTAGCTCTGTTTCCATCCCCGTTTTTTATGCACATTTTGGGATATTGAATAAACAAATACTGGATGGAAACGTCAAGATCCCTCGACCTCAGGTGACTCAGGAGAGGCTGTGATTGGATAATTGGACTAACCAGTGGACCAATGGCATCACAGCGACTGATAAACTTAGCCATTGATCTCTTTCTGCTACTTTAAAAGTTCATTTTGCTTTTCATCCTGAACTTTTTATCGTTTCCACAGATTTCGGAGTCTGTGGTTTACACTCATTGTTAATCTCTTTTCATCACCTTGATTCTTTCCTCCTTCATTCCTGCTTTTCTTTCACTCTCTCGTCTTAATCTCCGTCTCTGTTCTCTTCTCTCTCCTCCGCTGGGAGTTTTAATTAAAGCAACCGTATTTCACAGGCTTAGTGAATAAATCCAGACTTCCTGCTACAGTTTAATGTCCTCAGACTCGTGATTTAATGTCGGAGGAAGCGAGAGAACGAGCGCAGCCACAGAGCAGAACGCACAGGTTGTTTTGTTGTTTTATATCTGAACTCATTATAATACGAGCGCGTCTGAGATCTGGACGAGTTCTGCAGGAAACGAGCGGCGTTTGACACGAGGCGGGGGTTAGCGCTCTGTGGTTGCTAGGATGTAATGGATGGTTGCTAGGTAGTTCATGATGATATGAATTATGACTTGAAGGGTTAGTTCACAAAAAATGTCATTATTTGATGTTCCAAACCCGTAAAACTCAAATGGAGATATTTCTGTCCCTCCACTGAGAGTTTACGCAACTACCAAGTTCATAAAGAGATCGTAAAACTAATCCATATATGATGAATATATTATACACCGATCAGGCATAACATTATGACCGATGAGTAACACTGATGATCTCTGTTAGTGGGTGGGATATATTAGGCAGCAAGTGAACATGTAGTTTTCGTCACAAAAACTATGACGAAAACTTAGTCAGTCATTTTCGTCAACTAATAAAAGCGAGACTAACCGTCTCTGTGTTGAGCATAATTGAGCTGATGTCGAACCCCAGAGAGAAGGAAGTCACAAGTGTGTGTGTTTCTGGGACAGATGACATCAGCGCTGGTTCTGCTCTGAACTCGGGGTTAAATATGCATTAGAACCAGACAAAAAGAGTTAAGAACCTGAGAGAGCCACAGTGCTTTATGTCATGCCTCGTTGAGATGCGCTTTAAATGAGCGTGAATCACTTCATCAGAGAGACGTTTACGCTGAGCCTTGATTGTAAGATAAATACCTATAAAGCATCTCTGGCTCATTTATTACAGCAAACAACAGTCGGACATGAATCCTCTCGGATTGAACATTAAAGCCTCTGAACACAACACACATCATTACACAACAAACTTTGATTAATGAGCCGTTTCAACACAAAGCCTCTGTGGAGACACTTCTCTCTCGTGACTTTGGCTTCTGTAATGTGTTTGTATTATAAATATGCTTGTGTGTGTGTGTGTGTGTGTGTGTGTGTGTTTGAGTCCTTCCCTTGCTAACTCCCCTCCGTCTCGTTCTCTGGGATGTACGGGATTGCTGTTGTGGCGTCACAGTCTGTAGCATTGTGGTCTATGGATCTGCCTGAAATGCACATACAAATCCACACTGAAAAAAAAAAATCACCGTAAAATTTACTGTAAAAAAACGGCAGCTGTGGTTGCCAGAACTTTACCGTAAAAAATACGGCAGTAACGTTTTAGGTTTTTAGGGACAGCACCGTATAATTTAAAGGTTTATAATGTAATAATTACGGTTAAATTATTATTTTATTTTACAGTTCAAAACCGTATAATTTAAAGGTTTATAATGTAATAATTACGGTTAAATTATTATTTTATTTTACAGTTCAAAACCGTATAATTTAAAGGTTTATAATGTAATAATTACGGTTAAATTATTATTTTACAGTTCAAAACCGTATAATTTAAAGGTTTATAATGTTATAATTACGGTTAAATTATTATTTTACAGTTCAAAACCGTATAATTTAAAGGTTTATAATGTTATAATTACGGTTGAAATTATTTTATTTTACAGTTCATAACCGTATAATTTAAAGGTTTATAATGTAATAATTACGGTTAGAAAATGTTTTATTTTACAGTTCAAAACTGTATGATTTAAAGGTTTATAATGTAATAATTATGGTTAATAAATGTTTTATTTTACAGTTCAAAACCATATAATTTAAAGGTTTATAATGTAATAATTATGGTTAATAAATGTTTTATTTTACAGTTCAAAACCATATAATTTAAAGGTTTATAATGTAATAATTACGGTTAAAAAATGTTTTATTTTACAGTTCAAAACCGTATAATTTTAAGGTTTATAATGTAATAATTACAGTTAATAAATGTTTTTGTTACAGTACACAGGAGGCAGACACAGACGTAACAGGTAATGGTAGTTTATTTGACCTCAGTAGAGCAGATGAAGTAACACAGGTGAGTAAACTGGTTGTAGATAGACGTAGAATGGATATGATAGAGATAGTTACTGTCCTTTGCTTTGCAGATAGATGAACGTTGGAGCTTGGAGATCGCTGGAGAACTGAGGAGCTGACTGGAACACACCCACACAGCAGACGAGGAACACAAAGGGAAGGAGACACGCTGGAGACAGGTAAGTATGCGACGAGAAGTCCTTGAGGAAAGCATAGCACAGAGTATATGCGAACGAGACCGGACATGGAGGGCTGTGTGAGTGTGTGTTATATAGTGCTGGTGATGAGTGCCGTGATGAGGTGCAGGTGATGGTGATCAGTACTCAGGAGATGGTGTGGGTTGTGATTGGTGGAGGTTGGAACCTGACGTGTCTGTGACAGTTTTATTTTACAGTTTAAAACCATATAATTTAAAGGTTTATAATGTAATAATTAGAGTTAATAAATGTTTTATTTTACAGTTTAAAACCGTATAATTTAAAGGTTTATATTGTAATAATTACGGTTAAAAAAAAAAATTATTTTACAGTTCAAAACCGTATAATTTAAAGGTTTATATTGTAATGATTATGTTTAAACTGTAAACAATTTACGGTAAAAAAACATTTCATTAACTATTTCAAAACCTATTGAAATACTAATATCTGTTATGTACCTTTGATATATACGGACAACCACCAATCACAGTGGAGATGAGAATCATGTGATGAATCAAAGCTCAACACAAGCAACTTTCAAGAGGACAATACTAATATATAGAAGAGCTCAGAGTCATTCTCACACACACTAAACACCATCATTGTAACACACATGACATTTAAAAAATGCAATAAACATTAATTTAACAACATCAGATGTAACATAAAACCCATAACTGATTAGAAAAAAACAATGAAAATCCATCAAATGCGAAGTGTCACGCAGGGAATTCTGGGAATGTCAATTTATGGGTTTTCACTGTAAATTACACAATGACTTGTTCTTTTTCACTTCCAAAAACTGTACATTTAACGGTATTTTACTGTAAAATTAAAATTAAATGTAAGGTTAGCTCTATTACAGTTATTCACCGTAAATAGTACGGAAACTTTCTGTTTACCAATTAACTGTTTTTCACTTTAGCATTTTTACAGTAAAATACAGTTAAAATCACAATCATTTTTTACAGTGCAGGGGTGGAGGGTCTGTCCAAATACACTTCTCTCGTCCACTCAAGTCTAAACACTTTAAAATGACGACAGGGAAGTTCATGAGTGTGTGTGTAGAAGTGGAGTTAAACGTCTCAGCTGGTATTTCATGTATTATTTTTGAGTGTTTGTGATGAGTCTTAAATGTGCTCTTCTGCTGTGTGATATCACATGTAATGGAGAGAGACTTGAGTGTGTTTGAAGCGTCCTTCCCTTGTCAGACTTCGGCTCACACTCGCGCCGCTTCACCGATGACCTTCCGCTGTCTGGGAAACTCTCGGTGTAATTGAGAGGCATGGCAGGAGTTTCTCAGAGGATGACATCTGACTCCGTTCAGCTGGTTTACGGCCGCTTGACTCAGTTTCTCCCCTTGAGTTCACACACGCATCTCGAATGTTTCTTTTCATTATGGTGATGCATCTCTGGGATTACAAATTTAAGAAAGTACATTGCATTTAGCATTTAAGGTAAAAATGATGATATCAGATGAA
Organism: Gobio occitaniae; assembly: GCA_033150135.1. Classification (NCBI taxonomy): domain Eukaryota; kingdom Metazoa; phylum Chordata; class Actinopteri; order Cypriniformes; family Gobionidae; genus Gobio; species Gobio occitaniae. Next base: position 72,177 of record JARQWZ010005147.1, on the reverse strand, counting down.
TTAGTCTGCAATGCAAATCTTCCAGGCCAGTTCCTGTTCTCTTCATTGTAAGTAAAATGAGCACCATTGGTCTTTAATGGCTCTTGGAGCCCTTGAGTGATTGAATCTATGCATTTGAATGACACGGTTATGCTGATTGAATCTGGACGGGTGACAAAGTTATGTAGGGCGTGTCCTTTTACCTACTCTCAAAAAAATTATTTATGATGCTGTTCACTTTATTTAAGCAATTCATCTTGATTTAACATCATTATATTAGGTTTCTGTTCATGTTAAACTGACTTAAAACCGTTACTCTTTGACATAACTTGATGTTTTCATTTTGAAATAACATGTTTCAATCAAGTAACCCAAAGACTTTCACTTCCCATCATGCTTTGCAAAGGGGCTGAATTCGGAGAGTAAATGTTTAAATAAAGTGCAATTTGATGCATTTTTAACAAGATGAGAAAATTGAGAGACTTTTTAAAGCTTAATGTTTGGTTATGTTGGTATTTAAAAGTTTGTGTTATGTTAGTGTTTTTGGAGGTTACCGTTGTGGTGAAGTGTAGAGTCTGTGTTTGGGCTGAGGACCTACACTGTAAAAAAATATTCAGGTCTCCAATTGAAAATTTTCTAGTGAGCGATCACATCTTAATTTTTCAGTTGGCCAAATTTTATTTCTGTGAATTGATGCAATTTAATTCAATTAAAATTCAAGAAATTCAATTTGGCCAACTGAAAATTTTAAATGTGATCGCACTAGAAAATGTTCAATGATTTTTTTTTTTACAGTGTACTAATAACTATTAAAGTTGTTTTAATAATAAAAAACTACTCTGGGCGTGCCATGGATGTAACAAAACCATCTTCTGGCTAGTCAATAACATTTTGTAAAAGATTTTGTAAATGCACTCAAAAGCTGTTCTTTGAATTAATGTAATTAAATCATGGAAAGGATTTCCATGTGATTAAATGGCTTTCTTTCAGCATTAAGCACATTTGTTAGGCTAACTTAAATATATGAGTTGGTCCAAAACATTGCAAATTAGTTGGGTTGACACTATTAAATTAAGCTGTGCCTAACCATAGTAAATAAGTTGAATCAACCTTAATACATTAAGTTGACCCAATTAAATTGGAATAACAGAACTGCATAATGCTGAAATATAGCAAGTTAATCATGTGGAAATACTTTCCATGATTTTTTTAAGTTCATTCAAAGAGTTATTTTTTTGAGTGTATACAACATTTGCATTGTATTGTTCAGAGTGTCTCCTCCCCTGCTGTATAATCCCTCCTCCTGAAATGTAGATAAATTACAATGTACAACTCCTTTAGACTTGATGACCTCAGCGGAAAGACAGCACGTTTTTCTCAATAAAGAATCCTGCTGAAAAACCTATCCAAGTTCTCCTGGTCTCTACTTCAAGAAACAAAAGAAGTTCACAACACATCTAAAAACATTTTATTCTCGCTTCATGCATTGTTTTTTTTATCAACACTTGAATGTGGGTAAGTTTCATAAAAATGCAACATTTGAGAAAATCATGTTTGGATGTTTTGCGATGATCAAACACGAGTCGATCGAGTCTCGATCCTAGAGCTCGTCCTGCGGCGATGGTTCATTCACAACATCAGGTCCTTTTGATTGATATGCGGATTAACCCTTAAATCCATCAATGTTTCACCAATCATTCTTACATTTTGGGGTCTTTAGCGACCCGGATCTGTATCTAGCACAGATGGATCTCTACCTCTCGCGATTATATAAAACTCCCCTGATACTAGAGTAACAATTACAGAAGAATAATGTAAAGCATATTTCGGAAGGGTTCGGTGTGAGCAGATGTTCTATCCTATCATCACTGTGAGCTCATTTCCTAGTACATTCAACAAATGATAGTTTTGAGTGTACACCCTTAAAAATAAAGCTGCCAGGAAGAACCAAAAAGGTTTTTTTTTCACAGTGATGCCATTGAAGAACCATTTTTTTCTAACCATTTTATAGTCCAAAGAACAAACCTTTTGTGCAATGGAAAGGTTCTTTGGATATTAAAGGTTCTTCATGGAACCATACAATTTAAGAACCTTTATTTTTAAGAGTGTATGTTTGAGATCATATTCTCAACACTATCATATAATCAATATTTTGATCTCTGATCTCAGCAGGTCCAGTAGATGACAGTGACCCGCTGAGCCATTTCATGTTTTGCGGATGATCATTTCTCTTCTTTTGTTTTCTGCCTGTAGTCGTCACCATATGCCCCATGAGACTGAAACGTTGCTAATAAAAGGTTTTTGATATCTTCTGCAAGTATCAATAGTGTGCAGGATTTCCTTTAACTTTTGAGATGTGATGAAATTTGAAATCCGCTTTAGTTCCACAATGGTTGGTCAAAAGCCGTCATGTTCAATGGCTGGGTCAGTTCTGCAGAGGGATCTGGGACGACCTCTGCTGTTGGTCTTGGGTATTGCTGCTTGCTACCTTTTCCCACAAATGATCAGTCAAAGGGATACACCTGTGAGAAGTGCTTCAGAGATCTCGGCTGCAGCTGGAAATTGAGGCAGTGACTTTGTGCTCCTCACGAAACTGATCTCAGACACACTTCTGAGGCACCGTTTCATGATCTACAGCAAAATACAGAGAGCTTTGGTGAGAACTAAACACATATTTCGTTACTACTTTACAGTTTTTTTATTTGCTTTGGTACTATTTTCACAAGTAAGGTGTACATTTTCAAAACTCTTAGTGCTAAACTCCAGACTGATCACACACGTCATTCTTTCAAAACCTGAGCTCATGCTTTCCTTCAGTTGCTCATATCTTCAGTCCACATAATTACACAAGATTATTGTAATATGTAATGAGAACATTTGGTTTAATCACTTAAACACAACAGTGTGATCTTCTTTCAGTTTAGTACTTTAAACAATCAGTTCATCCAACAGCAAACAATGCAAGACACATGTTTCAAATCTCCCTCATTGCTGAATGATCTACAGTAACACAGGCTACAGATGCCTCATTAGAAAATACACTTACATTACCTCACTTATGTCATGGAATCTATGATGTTTGTAATATATTCAGTGTGTTATCTGGTGTGATAAAGTTATGACACAGCCATGAGGTTCTGCTATATCAGAGTTTTCTGCCAGAAAATGTTCTTACTGTACCATATGACTGAATCTACTGTAGTTGAGCTTTATAAGGGTGAGTTACAGTAATGTCTCTACCTTGTCATCTGTTTACAGTATCATATAGCTGTGATGTAAAATGCTGTATTTGATGCCATCTGTCTCCCTTCTTCTGATTTCTGATCAGTCTGATGTTACACCGTCATTGACTTTTCCAATCCCTTATACTCTATTCTGCTCTATTCACAAATTGCTAATATTTCTGTCCCACCTGTTACACCCCCCCCCACACACACACACTTTTATACTGTACAAACACTATATTCTTTCCCCTTACACTGATCCTACCCATCACAGAAAAAAATTCTGAATGATTTATCAGCTTGACCAAAAAATGTCCCCGCAAGGGATATTAGGATATTGCCATCTTTATGGGGACATTTTGTCCCCATAATGTAGAGTTTACCGGGCCACACACACATAATCTAAGATACATCGCTTATAATGTAAAAATGATTAATTTCATATGGTTGTCAATTTTGGAAATTGCAAACAAAATAGAAACTATGTCTATATAATCAATATCTATAGAAATCTATAGGTGAACCGAATGATTGATTGATTAACCATTAAGATCAGTGGATTAATAACAGACACATGTATTAAAGTGAACGAGAAGAGATGCAGATCAGAAGTGACAGTAAGAGCTTTATGAAAGGCAGTTTCTGTGAATGAAACATTTATAAAGATCAAACACTTATTTTGTGTAGTGAAAAGGATTCTTTGTGGTTTTGTGTATTGTACTAACACAATTGAAAATATGCTGAAATGTTTGAAAAAAGTGCACTTTTGATGATCTGTTGTGATATTAGCACTATGAGTTTTGAAAATGTACACTTCACTTGTGGAAATTGTACCAAAGAGAATAAAAAAAAAACTGTAGTAATTTCTCGCTAGAAATGACATCAGAAGTGGAAAATGTTGGTAAAAAAACCCCAGTACATAAACACACAAACGGACCAGCAAACGCACCTTTCGGATGCCATCTTTTTTTCCAGCTGAACTGTCACAGAATGGAAAGCACAGGATTGTGGGATGGCAAAGGAAACCTAATTACCTATTTCCCAGGTTTCGGAGCTTAGCCAAGGAGGGACTTTGGTTTTGGACTTTGTTTATGTTTTGTTTGATTGTTTTCTGTGTTTATGCTTCAACATTGCATTACACGTTCAACCATGCACTTCCCCTTACACACTGATGTTACTGATGGACACAGAAACACTTTAATACCTTTAATTATTTTCATTCTATTATTTACCGTTCCCTTAATTTAGTAGTAAATAAACATCTTTTTTGAGCTTAATATTTGGTTTGCGTGTGTCCCTTGTTTTTGTTGCTTCCCTTGAGCCAGGGGTCGACACAGATCCCTGAGGAAAACACAGAACTCACTCAGTCGTTTATTATTTAACCCCTTAACTCTCATCCCTCTTTTTGAGAATAGTCATGAAAATGCTCTATCCAAACTTAAAGGGCTGTAGTATTCTTTGGAATATATACCAAAGTTTGGTCTCGTTTTAAAAAAGACACTCTGCAGATTATTGCTGAAGCATTTCAAAATATGAAATTTGAAAAAGTTATGGAAGTTTAAATTTACTGTAAATGAAAAAAACTACTGAATATTTTTTAATTCATATAAAATATATTTTACAAATGAATAAAATGTTTTACTATAAAATTACTATAAAATCAAAGCCATGTGTCTAACCAAGTTGTTCCAAATTTGAAGTTGATATCACAAAAATGTAAGTCCCTATGTGAATTTGTTGAAGCGCTATACCAAAAATAGCCACTGGGTGTCACACACTCCATTGATTGCTTTTTTTGATGCAGATTTCTGTCCAAATATCACTTCCATCACAAAACAGTTACCAAATATGGAACCTTGAGACTCAGACCTTTCTGACTATATGTGTTTTGTCAAGATTAGAAAAGATTTTGATTATAAAATAGTTAAAATACATTTTGTAATACGAAAAATGACACTGCCCACTAGGGGAAGGAGCCCGTTAGAAGAATTTAGAGTACCATTTCCATGGTAACGCAACCTCCAATTTCAAAACGGTTTTCACGGGATGAATTTTGAGTTCGTAAGCTTTCAAATGATACCTAATTTATGATAATTACTAAAATATATGATATACGGAAAAAAGGCGATAATAAAAAAGAGCGGCAGGGTGACAGTTAAGAGGTTAATGCACTAATTTGTGACGAGCACATGGACTTTTGCCTTCAACAAACGCCATTTTGACGGCTCTATGAACAGCGGGAAAGTTCAATAGTTTTGTTCTGTTTTTGAATTAAAATCTGCATAAATTGGAAAAGCATGCAATGTGTTTTTTTTCTATTTTTGTATTTGATACATTAATGGTGCATAATGTAGAGGTGAGTACCATTAAATATAGCATTTAAAAACGATATCATTGAATTAAACTAAGGTACATGACAGTTTTTTTACATTTGCTAGGACATATTTCTCAATACTTGGGTCACTTTGGGTCAAAGCAATGATAAATGATGCTCATTTTAGCTCACATAGACCGAAGAGCCCACATGAAAACATACTATAGGGGAGCTCGGGGCTCAACCTAACACGGGGTTAGTTGTAACACGCATGTTTTAACCCTTTCCACACACGCCAGAATGACCAAACTCACTGTATTTACTAGTTGCCATATCAACATTATTTAGAGAAAAAATAGCACCAAAATTAACACATTTCTGGAAGATATTACTGAACATGTTTTTAACCATAGCAAAAGTAAATTTATTACTTAAGTTTAGTTTTCATCTCTGTTTTTTGTGTTTATTTAAAATAAGACAAATCAGATATTATTTTAATCTTATATCTGTTATTTGATATATGTTGTTGTTTAATGCTGATCTAACAGCAGAACACACGAGCCGAGATGGAGTGTGTGTTAACACTGCATTACTATCAGCCCCTATTAGAAATATCCCATTATATTCTATACTTTTATGAATTATTTTGAGAAACCATGAGAAAAGGGTGAACAATGACTGGAGTTATTGTTCAGAAATTATTAATTATTATGTTTTGAACTATGCTGTTTAGCTGTATTTAGAGATGTGTTTGTTGTCAAACTCAAAAATGCTTATATTTTTAATAATTAAAAAATGTCATTATTTTATTTTAAAAAGTTAATAATTGTATTTTGTAGACAAAATACTTTAGTTTGTCTTGTATATTATTTTGATTATACCAGGGGCCCGTTCTTCGTACGTCGCTAACTCAGCTAGCTGGATTTGATTGTTGACGATTTGACATGATCTCAGATTGTTTGGTTCTTCGAAGCTCATCCTGGACTTGTTGTCATAGTAACAGGTCCGTAAGCTTAAACCTGCTCGAGCGGCTTATTTCATGTAAACAGGATTAGATCGCATCTTGAGGTGATACTTAAAATCTGTCCCAGCCACTGCTACTTTATTACAACAGTTCATTACTGAACCAGGGGCAATAATAATAATTTTAAATAATAATAATATAAAAATGTTATATTTTATATGCATATGAGAATGTATATAATATTATAATGTTGTATATAATAATATAGACACAGCCACTTGATTGAGCGATTTATTTGTGATGGAATAATTACTTTATAATTTTATTGGAGGTTTACACACATGTTGTGCAGTTACTCTGAGCCGTGCATTAATCTAAGTGATCACAGATATTATGGGATGGCTTCATGCAGCGCAAGAGATGCAGATAATTTGATCTTGACCCTTAAGAAACTTTAATACTGTCACGTTACAAATCTGCTCCAAATTGAATTAAAAATTAAATTACAACATTGAAATAAAAATGTAAAGGGTGTACAAATACTGTATAAAATCGTGAATATAAATAATTGGTAATCATGTTAAAAAAAAAAAAAAAAACATTTATCATTTATCTATTATAACTTTTATGTTGGTTTGGTCGTTTGGCTGTTTCCTTATAAAGGTTCAGAAATTCGTGGGGTTTTTTTGTGTAATT
>JARQWZ010005147.1:27500-55000 GCA_033150135.1 Gobio occitaniae | reverse complement strand
CAGTGACCTTCCTTCAGGGCCAGCAGTGACCTTCCTTCAGGGCCAGCAGTGACCTTCCTTCAGGGCCAAGCAGTGACCTTCTTTCAGGGCCAGCAGTGACCTTCCTTCAGGGCCAGCAGTGACCTTCCTTCAGGGCCAGCAGTGACCTTCCTTCAGGGCCAAGCAGTGACCTTCCTTCAGGGCCAGCAGTGACCTTACTTCAGGGCCAGGAGTGACCTTCCTTCAGGGCCAGCAGTGACCTTCCTTCAGGGCCAAGCAGTGACCTTCTTTCAGGGCCAGCAGTGACCTTACTTCAGGGCCAGGAGTGACCTTCCTTCAGGGCCAGCAGTGACCTTCCTTCAGGGCCAAGCAGTGACCTTCTTTCAGGGCCAGCAGTGACCTTACTTCAGGGCCAGGAGTGACCTTCCTTCATGGCCAGCAGTGACCTTCCTTCAGGGCCAAGCAGTGACCTTCCTTCAGGGCCAGCAGTGACCTTCCTTCAGGGCCAGCAGTGACCTTCAGGGACAAGCAGTGACCTTCAGGGCCAGCAGTGACCTTCCTTCAGGGCCAGCAGTGAACTTCAGGGCCAGCAGTGACATTCCTTCAGGGCCAGCAGTGACCTTCAGGGCCAAGCAGTGACCTTCAGGGCCAGCAGTGACATTCCTTCATGGCCAGCAGTGACCTTCAGGGCCAGCAGTGACATTTCTTCAGGGCCAGCAGTGACCTTCAGGGCCAAGCAGTGACCTTCAGGGCCAGCAGTGACCTTCCTTCAGGGCCAGCAGTGACCTTCCTTCAGGGCCATTAGTGAACTTCAGGGCCAGCAGTGACATTCCTTCATGGCCAGCAGTGACCTTCAGGGCCAGCAGTGACCTTCCTTCTGGGCCAGCAGTGACCTTCCTTCAGGGCCAGCAGTGAACTTCAGGGCCAGGAGTGACCTTCCTTCAGGGCCAGCAGTGACATTCCTTCAGGGCCAGCAGTGACCTTCAGGACCAGGAGTGACCTTCCTTCAGGGCCAGCAGTGACATTCCTTCAGGGCCAGCAGTGACATTCCTTCAGGGCCAGGAGTGACCTTCCTTCAGGGCCAGGAGTGACCTTCCTTCAGGGCCAGCAGTGACCTTCCTTCAGGGCCAGCAGTGACCTTCCTTCAGGGCCAGGAGTGACCTTCCTTCAGGGCCAGGAGTGACCTTCCTTCAGGGCCAGCAGTGAACTTCAGGGCCAGCATTGACCTTCCTTCAGAGTCAGGAGTGACCTTCCTTCAGGGCCAGGAGTGACCTTCCTTCAGGGCCAGCAGTGACCTTCCTTCAGGGCCAGCAGTGACCTTCCTTCAGGGCCAGCAGTGACCTTCAGGGCCAGCAGTGACATTCCTTCAGGGCCAGGAGTGACCTTTCTTCAGGGCCAGGAGTGACCTTCCTTCAGGGCCAGCAGTGACCTTCCTTCAGGGCCAGCAGTGACCTTCAGGGCCAGCAGTGACCATCCTTCAGGGCCAGGAGTGACCTTCCTTCAGGGCCAGCAGTGACCTTCCTTCAGGGCCAGGAGTGACCTTCCTTCAGGGCCAGGAGTGACCTTCCTTCAGGGCCAGGAGTGACCTTCCTTCAGGGCCAGGAGTGACCTTCCTTCAGGGCCAGGAGTGACCTTCCTTCAGGGCCAGCAGTGACCTTCCTTCAGGGCCAGCAGTGACCTTCCTTCAGGGCCAGGAGTGACCTTCCTTCAGGGCCAGCAGTGACCTTCCTTCAGGGCCAGGAGTGACCTTCCTTCAGGGCCAGGAGTGACCTTCCTTCAGGGCCAGCAGTGACCTTCAGGGCCAGGAGTGACATTCCTTCAGGGCCAGCAGTGAACTTCAGGGCCAGGAGTGACATTCCTTCAGGGCCAGGAGTGACATTCCTTCAGGGCCAGCAGTGAACTTCAGGGCCAGCAGTGACCTTCCTTCAGGGCCAGGAGTGACCTTCCTTCAGGGCCAGCAGTGACCTTCCTTCAGGGCCAGCAGTGACCTTCAGGGCCAGGAGTGACCTTCACAGCCGCAGACTCCTTCCCTCTCCTCTCCTCCTCTCCTCTTCTCACAGGTCAGCTTTACAGCTCTTTCCTCTAATAGCTTGGCACTGCAGGTTTGATGGAGCTCCTCTGTGAAAAGCTGTTGTGTTTAGTTGCCCATAAGCCCATAAACGCCCAGTGGAGTCTGACAGAGTGAAGACACTCATTTAGCAGCTCGAATGAGATCTCACGTGTGTCTCCTGACCAATATCACTTGTGTCTCCTGACCAATCTCACCTGCGTCTTCTGACCAATCTCACCTGCGTGTCCTGACCAATCTCACCTGCGTCTCCTGACCAATCTCACCTGTGTCTCCTGACCAATCTCACCTGTGTCTCCTGACCAATCTCACCTGTGTCTCCTGACCAATCTCACGTGTGTCTCCTGACCAATCTCACCTGTGTCTCCTGACCAATCTAACTTGTGTCTCCTGACCAATCTAACGTGTGTCTCCTGACCAATCTCACCTGCGTCTCCTGACCAATCTCACCTGTGTCTCCTGACCAATCTCACCTGTGTCTCCTGACCAATCTCACTTGTCTCCTGACCAATCTAACGTGTGTCTCCTCACCAATCTCACCTGTGTCTCCTGGGCAATCTCACCTGTGTCTCCTGACCAATCTCACTTGTGTCTCCTGGGCAATCTCACCTGTGTCTCCTGACCATTCTCACCTGTGTCTCCTGACCAATCTCACCTGTGTCTCCTGGGCAATCTCACCTGTGTCTCCTGGGCAATCTCACCTGTGTCTCCTGACCAATCTCACCTGTGTCTCCTGACCAATCTCACCTGTGTCTCCTGACCAATCTCACTTGTCTCCTGACCAATCTAACGTGTGTCTCCTCACCAATCTCACCTGTGTCTCCTGACCAATCTCACCTGTGTCTCCTGACCAATCTCACCTGTGTCTCCTGGGCAATCTCACCTGTGTCTCCTGACCAATCTCACCTGTGTCTCCTGGCCAATCTCACGTGTGTCTCCTGACCAATCTCATGTGTCTCCTGACCAATCTCACCTGTGTCTCCTGACCAATCTCACCTGCGTCTCCTGACCAATCTCCCCTGTGTCTCCTGACCATTCTCACCTGTGTCTCCTGACCAATCTCACCTGCGTCTCCTGACCAATCTCACCTGTGTCTCCTTACCAATCTCACTTGTCTCCTGACCAATCTAACGTGTGTCTCCTCACCAATCTCACCTGTGTCTCCTGGGCAATCTCACGTGTGTCTCCTGACCAATCTCACTTGTGTCTCCTGACCAATCTCACCTGTGTCTCCTGACCAATCTCACCTGTGTCTCCTGACCAAATCATGTCTCCTGATTCTAAAGAGATCTCGGCAGGGTCTCAAACTGTCTTTATTTACCAGGACATCAGAGAACGTTTCTCTCCTCATTTATTTTAAAAAGGTACAGTGGAGGTGCAGTTTTGTCCCTTGGGGAACGAAACATGTCACTGTACCTTTAAAGGTACACAATTGGTCCTTAGGGTACCATTATACCATTATTTTCCTCTACTTAGACGGACAAAATGTACCCTTAAAGGAACCACCCCAGTGACGGCCACTTGTATCTTAATTTCGTACTCTTTTCTTTTTTTGAGAGAGAGTGTATGGCAACTATTGTTCAGGAGAAACATGGCATACATTCAGGGCTCATGTGACCTTGTGACACGTTGTTATTGTCTTTTGTGCATTCGGTTGTTTGGATATATTACATTGATTTCATAGACTGACCTTGACCCTGAAGATCCTCCTCTGCTGTGGCGGGTTGGGCTCAGAGGTTTGTTTTCTATCTATTAAGTGCAGTTTATTTCATGCTAAATCATCTGTGCTTTAAAATGTCAAGTCTCCTTCATTTATACAGCACTTTCACAATATAGATCGTTTCAAAGCAGATTCATAGTGATAGTAGGAGCGTAATGGACGAGAGATTGTGTGGCTGTACATCAGTTATTGTCCAGCTAGTTTTTGATGGATTCATTTCCGTTGTGAATAATCATTAATTATTTACTTTGGGTCACTTACACGACACCATTTTCAACCAAAACAGAAACTCTCAGTGCGTTCTGGCCGCTCATCCGCACAGCAACAGCGCCAGCGCTCGAGAACGCACACACCCCGAGACAATACCGTTATCATCTTCATGCAAACTTCATAAAAAACATGAATCTGTGAGAGCATGGACGGCACCGAAGCATCACGTGTTTAGTCGATAGGCAAGAGTGTTTGAATACGTATGTGCACAGGCGCAGAGTTTTCCTTTACAAAATGGCCGCCAAATTACTCTGGCATTGCATAATACAGCGCTTTAGTCAAGTCAAGTCAACTTTATTTATATAGCGCTTTTAACAATGCAGGTTGTTTCAAAGCAGCTTTACAGTGTTAAACAGGAAAATAATGCAGCATAATTTGATTCGGCCGTACAGCCGTTCTGGAGAAAACGGTGATGTCATCAGTTCATTTCAATTATCATACAGTGACAAAGTGGGCTTTAGATCAGTAATTAGATTAGTTATTTAGTTTATAAGCTTAATTTAGTTTAATAATTAGATTTATTTGGATATTTAGTTAATGATTTATTGTCCCCACCTGAGCAAGCCAAGCCAGAGGCGACAGTGGCAAGGAAACCAAAACCCCATCAGGAGCAGAATGGAGAAAAATAAACCTTGGGAGAAACCAGGCTCAACAAGCAGAGTATGATTATTATTCTGACAACTTTACAGGTCAGAGGTCATAATAGATCGCAATATTCGAAAAATCGGAGGGATCACGCTGGAGACGGGTTTATTGAGGATGCCGTGTCGATGAGGCAGTTTCAGGGGGAGTCTAATCACGGTCTCTCAGACACTTCAGGGTCATGTGTTGGTCTTCTCTGGGCGCAGGTCCACCATCTGATCTGGAAACGGCCCGGATCCGGCTGACTGCAGTAAACCTCGGGATAAAACAGAAAGACTATCATTAGCGTAGATGCCATTCTTCTGATGATATCATGAGTACATCAGGTGTTATGGGAAGTGTTCCCGGTTCCGGCTGACCTAGTTAATGCAGCCTAACAATCATTTCATTGAGAAAGTGTTTTATGTGTATGCCACAGTAAAGAGATGTGTTTTTGCTGCGTTTTGGACCAGCTGGAGTTTGTTTATTAGGCGAGCAGGGCAACCACCCAGTAGAGCATTACAATAATCTACAGCTCATGAACGCATCAACTCACTGTTAAGCATTTTGCATTGAGAGCATGTGCCGTAATTTAGAGATATTTTTAAGATGGTAGAAAGCAGTTTTACAGATGCTAGAAACGTGGCTTTCAAACGAGAGATTGGTATCAAAGAGCACACCCAGGTTCCTCACTGACCAGAGGACTGGACAGAGCATCAAGTGTTAGACGTGCAGAGGTTTTTGGTTCAACAATTAGAAACTCTTTGTAGAATTGAGTTATAGGAAATTACTAGTCATCCAAAATATGTTGCTCTGTGAACAAAGCCTCCTCGTGTGGATGGTCATCAGAGCTTCAGCGCCTGTGTGAGAGCTGAAGTGAACTGATAAAGGCTCATCAGGTCAGGTTCAGAAACTCCTCATGTCGCCGCGGGCGTGAGATGTGCAGCTGAATGCGTCGAGAGTGTTTTATCGGTGAACAGGAATCTTTGTGCTGTTTGGCTGCAGGCGGTGAGATGATGTGTGAGACGCTCGATCAGATGCGCGTGGGTGGAATCGCAGGTCCGGCGTGCTGAAAATAACAATCCCGTCCTCCTGCAGACCGACATCCCGCACTCGTCTCCTGACGCCTTCATCAGCCCGTCTGTCATGATGTGAAACCATCTCCTCTTCACACGGCTGGAGCCAGAACATTTGCTGTGAAAAGTGGTGGGGACACCACACAACTGGTTTTGCTATGTGTTTATTTAATAACCGAATTTACTTGGGGACTGAGTTCAGAGTTGGAAATGCACTTAATTTTCACTTTGATTAGCTACACATGCATCACATTCACAAATTATTCTATACGCAAGATAAATATGGCGAACTTACCATTTTCTAGTCAACTCAGCTGCAGACTGCAGCGTATTCATTAATTGCACAATTCTTGTGTGTGAGTAGCCGCGTTTCCATTACCCTTAAAATTGCGCAAATTGAAATTGTGAATTGAAAAACTGCCAATGGAAACGCGTCAATTTCGCAAAAACTCCCATATATTGCAAAAAAGGTTTTTACGCTCGCATGAAGTGGTTTTTCAGGCAATTCGAAAAAGGACATTTTCGCAAAACTGCAATGGAAACATTTTTCGCATTTACAGGTCACCTGGTACGGTCACGCATTGCTCCCACATAGGGCCTATATATTATTTTTTTCCACTTAAGTATGTCGTAATAACAAGATCTTATGTCACAACATATATTTTCTCCGGACAGTGGCGTAACTTTAACCTAGTAATGACAGACCCCGGTGCAGCCAAAAAAATATCATAACTATCCATAGGCCTACTGTAATTAAGACATATGTAAGAAATGTATTAAAACAGAAAGACGCTATAGTTTATAGTTACCTAACCTAACACCACTCTAACCCTACACTCTAAAAAAAAAAAAAAGGTTCTATATGGCATCAAAAGTGGTTCTTGGCTCATAATCATAGGGGAACCTTTTTAAGTGCTATATAGCACCAATTTTGGTGTTTCAGTGGTTCTTCAGAGGTTCTTCACTGGTTCCGCCAACTTAGGTGCTATAAAGCACCACTACCATATACAGAACATGTTAAGATATGGTGCTATATAGCACCAAAAGTGGTTCCTCTATGATTACGACGAAGAACCATTTTTGGTGCCATATAGAACCTTTTTTTTTTAGAGTGTAACCCTTACTCGAAGGCCGCGGAAACAGGCCAGTTACGCACGTCAACCCATTCCCAACGATCTTGGTTTGCTTCTTATTTATTAAATATACAGCCAAATAGGTGATTAAAATACAATTTATGCAAAACGAAATTAATTTTAAAGAAAGTCTTTCTTGAAAACAAAATATGTCCCCAGACATAGGCCTATGTGCATCTGATTATGTGCCTTACTCATGCTGCTCATTTTTCACAATCAACATATGAAATTAAAATGATAATAATATTTAAACATAGACTAACTATGAAACTAAATAGGCTACGTTTTCTTTTACCCTCTGTCTGACAAAGTCGTTGGCGCCTTCTGATGAATTTTTTCCTTTATGACAGCAGAAACAACTCCCAATACTCCATCATTTTTAGGCATACAGATAGGCTAAGGGCAAGATATAATTATAAACAGTAAACTGTCTACTTTTATTTTATAACAGCAAAGGCCGTGGACTCAGGGAACAGATTATTTTGCACTCCAAACGCTGTTCATTTCAAAACTATATTTTGTTTATTAAACGCAAAGTTTTTAATTTCAAAAGCATTTCTAAATTCAGTTCATATTTCCAACAAACAAAATTCCAAGCCAAAATAACGAAGTGGAAAAAAACTTTGAGTTACCACCATCAAATTCAAACATTTCGCTTGTCTCAGTATGTGGCAATGCGTCACAATAACCTAGCCTATGTAAAAGTGGATCATTCTTTACAGATGGTGTGTTTGGACAGAAGACGAGAGAGTTCTTTATTAAACTCATAAAAAAACAATAGAATATAAAATGCCACAATTTACCAAGACCTTGAAGCAGATTGTTACAAATCTGGTTGTATCAAAACTCACGAAGGCGAAGGAGAACTTGGAACAGGAATCTTTACTCAATTTACTCACAGGGAACACCAGTAACATGAACGTCGACGGACAAACACTGAAGAAACACTGAGAACTAAATACACAGGGATAACGAGGTGATTAACAGGACACAGGTGATAGACATAACTAATTATACAGACTGGGGAGAAACTAGGTCACAGGGACTGAACTGAAAACACAATGAACACGGCAGACAGGGCATACATGTAACACAGATAAGAGAGAAACACCTCATATATGCCGCTCAAGTAAGATGCTTTCCTTGCCATCAGTGCTTGGATAACACACACTTCTCCTTCCATTCAAAATAATGGCGTGCGGTGGCTGGGATATAGTACATAAACCTAACAACATATGTAGCATCCTTTTTGGAATTACTTATCACGAGAGGAATTTTTTTTAGTCGCATAACATCAGTTAATGGAAACGTCTTTATTTCGCTATATTTTTTATTGACTATTAGGAAATATCGCAAAAGTTTTGCGCAAATCTGTAATAGAAAAAAAAGCTTCTGACCAGTGGAAAAATGTGTTAAATGAATGAATTAGATTATGAAGAATGACGATTTGTAGATTGTGCTTTTGCTTCAATACACACCTTCCGCAATCTATTTTTGTGGGGAAAAAATGTGGGGACAATATCGAGCTTGGCAAAAAGTGGTGGGGACATGTCCCACCCGTCCCACCCGTCCCACCCGTAAATTACGCCTATGGCAGCACGGCTATCTGATGTAGGGCACTCATTAGTGAAGTGCAGAGCAGAAGTGTTGCTTTAGTTCACAGCCGTTGAGGAGGAATCTTCTCACAGCAGAGATGTTTAATCTGGAAGCTGGAACTTGAATTATTCATTGAGAAGCAGCTTTCCCCTTCTGTTCTTGTCAAAACGTTAAATATATATATATTGTGTTTGTCCGTTGACCCTGGGTCTGCCCTGGGTCTGTCTCTTCGGTTCACTGTTCTCATCAGATATTTCTTTAGATAGTTTGGGTGAAGGTAAAGGCTCTTTCACACCAAAAGTGAAATGAATAAGCCTCAGTTTAAAGGGCGCAGCTCAAACCTTTCTGGATTGCAGAAAAATGGGACGCAGTTATAACGTTAATATGATTTTTACAGCATAAAATGTCATATTTTAGAAATAAAAGGCACTTTTCTATCGTAAACTTAACCCTCTGGCTTGAATGCTCTGTTTGAAGGGGCGTGTCTGTAAACGCCCACTGCTGTGATTGGCTACTGTGAGGCTTCAGTGTAAACGCCCACTGCTATGATTGGCTGCTGTGAGGCTTCAGTGTAAACGCCCACTGCTGTGATTGGCTGCTGTGAGGCTTCAGTGTGATGATGTGTGTTTTGTTTAAAAGTAATGTTACTTTACTAGTTACTTTAAAAAATTAATCTGATTACATACCTCACTGATACCTCACTGCTGATGATGCTGATGATGTTGATGATGCTGATGATGATGCTGATGCTGATGATGATGATGCTGATGATGTTGATGATGCTGATGCTGATGCTGATGATGTTGATGATGCTGATGCTGATGCTGATGCTGATGATGTTGATGCTGATGATGCTGATGATGCTGATGATGCTGATGCTGATGATGCTGATGTTGATGATGCTGATGATGCTGATGATGCTGATGATGCTGATGATGCTGATGATGTTGATGATGCTGATGCTGATGATGATGCTGATGATGATGATGATGATGATGATGCTGATGATGATGCTGATGCTGATGATGATGCTGTTGATGATGCTGATGATGATGCTGATGCTGATGATGCTGATGTTGATGTTGATGATGCTGATGATGTTGATGATGCTGATGCTGATGCTGATGATGTTGATGATGATGATGATGATGATGATGCTGATGCTGATGATGCTGATGATGCTGATGCTGATGCTGATGATGTTGATGATGCTGATGCTGATGATGATGCTGATGATGATGATGATGATGATGATGATGATGATGATGATGATGATGATGATGATGCTGATGCTGATGCTGATGATGATGCTGATGATGATGCTGATGATGATGCTGATGCTGATGATGTTGATGTTGATGATGCTGATGCTGATGCTGATGATGTTGATGATGCTGATGCTGATGCTGATGCTAATGATGATGCTGATGTTGATGTTGATGATGCTGATGATGTTGATGATGCTGATGCTGATGCTGATGATGTTGATGATGCTGATGCTGATGCTGATGCTGATGATGCTGATGATGCTGATGATGCTGATGCTGATGCTGATGCTGATGATGTTGATGATGTTGATGCTGATGATGCTGATGATGATGATGCTGATGCTGATGATGTTGATGATGCTGATGCTGATGCTGATGCTGATGATGTTGATGATGCTGATGATGATGCTGATGCTGATGATGCTGATGATGCTGATGATGATGCTGATGCTGATGCTGATGCTGATGCTGATGATGATGCTGATGATGATGATGCTGATGATGATGATGCTGATGATCCTGATGCTGATGCTGATGATGTTGATGTTGATGTTGATGATGATGATGTTGATGATGCTGATGATGATGCTGATGCTGATGATGCTGATGATGCTGATGCTGATGATGCTGATGATGCTGATTATGCTGATTATGCTGATGATGCTGATGCTGATGCTGATGATGTTGATGTTAATGATGATGTTGATGATGCTGATGATGCTGATGATGATGATGATGATGATGCTGATGATGATGATGATGATGATGATGATGATGCTGATGATGCTGATGATGATGATGATGCTGATGTTGATGATGATGTTGATGATGCAGATGTTGATGATGATGTTGATGATGTTGATGATGCTGATGCTGATGCTGATGATGCTGATGATGCTGATGATGCAGATGATGCTGATGCTGATGCTGATGCTGATGATGTTGATGTTGATGATGATGTTGATGATGCTGATGATGCTGATGATGCTGATGCTGATGATGATGCTGATGATGCTGATGATGATGCTGATGCTGATGCTGATGCTGATGATGTTGATGTTGATGATGATGTTGATGTTGATGATGATGATGATGCTGATGATGATGATGATGCTGATGCTGATGCTGATGCTGATGCTGATGATGTTGATGATGATGTTGATGATGCTGCTGATGCTGCTGCTGATGCTGCTGCTGCTGATGATGATGATGATGATGATGATGATGCTGATGATGTTGATGATGATGATGATGATGATGATGATGATGCTGATGATGCTGAGGATGATGATGATGATGATGATGATGCTGATGATGATGCTGCTGATGCTGATGATGATTCTGATGATGCTGATGATGCTGATGATGATGATGATGATGATGATGCTGATGATGCTGATTATGATTCTGCTGATGATGATGCTGATGATGCTGATGCTGCTGATGATGATGATGCTGATGATGCTGATGATGCTGCTGCTGCTGCTGATGATGATGATGATGATGATTCTGCTGATGCTGATGATGATGCTGATGATGCTGATGCTGATGATGCTGATGATGCTGCTGATGATGATGATGCTGATGCTGATGATGCTGATTATGATTCTGCTGATAATGATGCTGATGATGCTGCTGCTGCTGATGATGATGCTGATGATGCTGATGATGCTGCTGCTGATGATGCTGATTATGATTCTGCTGATGATGATGCTGATGATGCTGATGCTGATGCTGATGCTGATGCTGCTGCTGCTGCTGCTGCTAATGATGATTCTGCTGATGCTGATGCTGATGATGCTGATGATGATGCTAATGATGATGCTGATGATGCTGATGATGATGATGATGATGATGATTCTGCTGATGCTGATGCTGATGATGATGATGATGATGATGATGCTGATGATGCTGATGATGATGATGCTGATGATGATGCTGATGCTGATGATGTTGATGATGCTGATGCTGATGCTGATGCTAATGATGATGCTGATGTTGATGTTGATGATGATGATGATGATGATGCTGATGATGCTGATGATGCTGATTATGATTCTGCTGATGATGATGATGCTGATGATGCTGCTGCTGCTGATGATGATGCTGATGATGCTGATGCTGCTGCTGCTGCTGCTGCTGATGATGATGATGATGATGATGATTCTGCTGATGCTGATGATGATGCTGATGATGCTGATGCTGATGATGCTGATGATGCTGCTGATGATGCTGATGCTGATGCTGATGATGCTGATTATGATTCTGCTGATGATGATGCTGATGATGCTGCTGCTGCTGCTGATGATGCTGATGATGCTGATGATGCTGCTGCTGATGATGCTGATTATGATTCTGCTGATGATGATGATGCTGATGATGCTGATGCTGCTGCTGCTGCTGCTAATGATGATTCTGCTGATGCTGATGATGCTGATGATGATGCTAATGATGATGCTGATGATGCTGATGATGATGATGATTCTGCTGATGATGATGATGATGATGATGATGATGATGATGATGATGATGATGATGATGATGCTGATGATGCTGATGCTGATGCTGCTGCTGATGATGATGCTGTTGCTGATGATGATGATGATGATGATGATGATGCTGATGATGATGATGATGATGATGATGATGATGATGATGATGCTGATGATGATGATGATGCTGATGATGATGATGATTATATTGATGCTGCTGATGCTGATGCTGCTGATGCTGATGCTGCTGATGCTGCTGATGCTGATGCTGATGATGTTGATGTTGATGATGCTGATGATGCTGATGATGATGATGCTGATGCTGATGATGTTAATGATGCTGATGATGATGCTGATGCTGATGCTGATGATGCTGATGATGCTGATGATGCTGATGCTGATGATGCTGATGATGCTGATGATGATGCTGATGCTGATGATGCTGATGATGCTGATGATGATGCTGATGATGCTGATGCTGCTGATGCTGATGCTGATGATGCTGATAATGATGATGCTGATGATGCTGATAATGATGATGCTGATGATGCTGCTGCTGCTGATGCTGCTGATGCTGATGCTGATGCTGATGCTGATGATGCTGATAATGATGATGCTGATGATGCTGATAATGATGATGCTGATGATGCTGATGCTGATGCTGATGATGCTGATGCTGATGATGCTGACGATGATGCTGATGCTGCTGCTGCTGCTGCTGCTGCTGATGCTGAAGTGTGTCTGTCCTGAGAACAGTGTGTGAGAGTTGTCATGTCTGTCCGGTGTTTCTCAGAATGAAGGCGTGACTGAAGCCGTTGTTTGTGTGATCAGCATTAGCATGCGCTCTCAGTCTCTGCCCTCTCTCCGTCTCAGTGACCTCCCGCTCTCTCAGACGCGCTGCGCCTCCTCCGCTCCGGCAGATGGCCTGTCACACTCCTGCGCTTCACCTCTCCTTGTAAGTCGCTGTAAGTCACATGATGCAACCCCGGAGAAGATCAGGTCAGATGTGAACAACCTCACTAACTGATGTTGCTAAGTTACCATAAAACGAGAACTTTCTGTCTTCGAGTCTGAAGTTCTGCTAAGATTTATATGTGGAGATGATCATTCCTGTGTGGGTCACATGACTTCAGACGAATGAGAATGTTTCTAATGTCATCTGTCTGTTTAGGGTTATAACAGTTAACCATATTAACAGATTTATTTAATAATGTAAATAATAAATAAATGCTTTTGGAATATTGTCCATTGTTAGTTCATGTTGACATTATAGTAAAGTGTGACCATTAAAACATTACAAAATCTTATTTTTTTCAGTCAAGGAAACATTTCACGATGTAGCGATGCACTAAAATCACTCAAACCATCTGTTCTACTGTATGTGGGATTAGATGTGCAGTTTTACAGTCAGACACTGAATGACCTTCCTCATGATGAGGAGATTCCCAGAATCTGTGTGTCTCAGCTGAGCATCATGGGAAGGACTGGTTTAATGCTCTTTAATCATGGTGTGTCCTTCTGCTTTATCATCTGTATTATTATTATTATTATTCTGATCTCCAGTCAGAGGCTGTAACTCCAGCTGATTTGGTATTACAGGGTTTGACGCCTCAGAGTTTTGTGGGAAGACAGTTGATTTGTTTCGAGGTTGAATGAAAGTCTTACGGGACGACACGAGGGCGAGGACATGATGACAGAAGTTTGATTGTGGGCTGAGCGAACCCTTTAATATTGCATTAGTGAATCCTGTAAGATATAGAGTGTCCGGATCCTGACCGTCCGGAACATTCCCACTGCCAGACTGAGCTGAGCTGAAGGGAACAGGGATGGATTATAGTCAGAGAGTTGGCTCTGAAACTTTCTGAAATGTGTGTGTGTGTGTGTGTGTGTGTGTGTGTGTGTGTGTGTGTGTGTGTGTGTGTGTGTGTGTGCCAGGAACACTTTATTCCTGTGCGGATCTTCAGCCTGTGTGTGTTTGACAAGCCCTGGTGTGTGTGAGAGAGAGTGTGTGTGTGTGTGTGTGTGTGTGTGTGTGTGTGTCTGTGTGTGTATGTGTGAGAGTGTGTGTGTGTGTGCAAGTGTTTGTGTTTGTTTTTGTGATTTATGAGGACACAAATTTGTATAATGACACAGGTATTACACTGGTATTACAACATAAACGTATAATATGAGGACATTTCATATGTTCTCATATTTAAAATAGCTTTAAAAACACACTAAACAATGTTTTATTAAAAATGTAAAAATGCAGAATGTTTCCTGTGATGGGTAGGTGTAGTGTGTGTGTGTGTGTGTGTGTGTGTGTGTCAAGTCAAGTCAAGTCAAGTCAAGTCAAGTCAACTTTATTTATATAGCGCTTTTAACAATGTAGATTGTTTCAAAGCAGCTTTACAGTGTTAAACAGGAAAATAATGCAGCATAATTTTATTCAGCTGTATAGCCATTCTGGAAAAATTTCAAGTATCATACAGTGACAGTGTGGGCTTTAGATCAATAATTTGATCAGTAATTTAGTTTAAATGGTTAATTTAGTTTATTATTTAGATGTATTTCGATGTTTAGTTGAAAAATGTAGTGTCCCCAACTGAGCACGCCAAGCCAGAGGCAACAGTGGCAAGGAAACCAAAACCCCATTAGGAGCAGAATGGAGAAAAATAAACCTTGGGAGAAACCAGGCTCAGTCGGGGGGGCAGTTCTCCTCTGGCCAATTAACAAACAGCGTATTATTATTATTATTCTGGCAGTTTTACAGCTCGGAGGTCATAATAGATCAGAATATTCGAGGGACCGGGGGCAACATGCTGGAGACGGGTTTATTGAGGATGATGTTGATTAAATAATTATTAAAGTGCAATATTCGAACAATCTGAGTCAACACGCCGGAGACGGGTTTATTGAGATTGCAGGGGGAGTCTAATCACAGTCTCTCAGACACTTCGGGGTCCTGTGTTGGTCTTCTCTGGGCGCAGGTCCACCATCTGAACTGGATACGGCCCGGATCCGGCTGACTGCAGTAAACCTCGGGATAAAACAGAGAGACTATCATTAGCGTAGATGCCATTCTTCTGATGATGTCACGAGTACATCAGGTGTTATGGGAAGTGTTCCCGGTTCCGGCTGACCTAGTTAATGCAGCCTAACAATCATTTCATTGAGAAAGTGTTTTATGTGTATGCCATAGTAAAGAGATGTGTTTTTAGTCTAGATTTAAACTGACAGAGTGTGTCTGCTTCCCGAACAATGTTAGGAAGACTGTTGGATATTCTCGGTATGATCAACTGGCCAGAGTTTAGAGAGCGCAGTAGACGTGATGGAGTATAATATGTTAAGAGCTCGCTCAAGTATTGGGGAGCTAAACCATTTACTGCTTTGTAAGTAATAAGTAAGATTTTAAAATTTATGCGATGTTTAATAGGCAGCCAGTGCAGTGTTGAGAGAACTGGGCTAATATGGTCACACTTCCTGGTTCTAGTAAGAACTCGAGCTGCTGCGTTTTGGACCAGCTGGAGTTTATTTATTAAGCGAGCAGGGCAACCACCCAGTAGAGCATTACAATAATCTAGCCTTGAGGTCATGAACGCATGAACTAACTGTTCAGCATTTTGCATTGAGAGCATGTGCCGTAATTTAGATATATTTTTAAGATGGTAGAAAGCAGTTTTACAGATGCTAGAGACGTGGCTTTCAAACGAAAGATTGGTATCAAAGAGCACACCCAGGTTCCTCACTGACGACGAGGACTTGACAGAACAGCCATCAAGTGTTAGACAGTATTCTAGGTTACTACTTGTGGAGCTTTTTTGTCCAATAATTAAAAATTAAATTTTTTCTGAATTGAGTTGCAGGAAATTACCAGTCATCCAATGTTTTATATCAGCTATGCATTCCGTTAATCTTGTGAATTGGTAAGTTTCTTCAGGGCGTGAAGAAATATAGAGCTGAGTATCGTCAGCATAACAATGAAAACTAACGCCATGCTTCCTAATGATATCTCCCAGTGGTAGCATGTACAGGGTGAAGAGCAGCGGTCCTAGCACTGAGCCTTGTGGTACTCCATACTGAACTTGCGATCGGTGTGACATATCTTCATTTACTTCTACAAACTGATAACGGTCGCATAGGTATGATTTAAACCCTGATAATGCAATTCCACTAATACCTACATAATTTTCGAGTCTATTCAAAAGAATGTTGTGGTCGATAGTATCGAATGCAGCGCTAAGATGGAGTAACACTAATAGAGAGATACAGCCACGATCAGATGATAAGAGTAAATCATTTGTAACTCTGATGAGAGCAGTCTCAGTGCTATGATACGCTCTAAATCCTGACTGGAAATCCTCACAGATACCATTTCTTTCTAAAAAGGAACATAATTGTGAAGACACTGCCTTTTCAAGTATTTTTGACAGAAAGGGTAGATTTGAGATTGGTCTATAATTGACTAAATCTGTAGGATCAAGTTGCGGTTTTTTAATAAGTGTTTTAATAATAGCCAACTTAAAAGTTTTCGGTACATATCCTAATGACAAAGATGAATTAATGATATTAAGAAGAGGATCTATGACCTCTGGTAGCATCTCTGTTAATAGCCTAGTTGGTATCGGGTCGAGCATACATGTTGTCGATTTTGATGATTTAACGAGTTTAGCCAATTCTTCTTCTCCTATAGCAGTGAATGAGTGTAATTTATCCTCAGTGACACTACAATGCTCTGTCTGATGTGATGCTGTATTAGACGGCTGCATGGTTAAACATTTTTTCCTAATATTATCAATCTTACATGTGAAGAAGTTCATAAAGTCATTACTGCTGTGCTGTTTACAATCATCAGAAGTTGAAGCTTTATTTTTGGTTAATTTAGCCACTGTATCGAATAAATACCTTGGGTTGTGTTTGTTTTCTTCCAAGAGAGTTGAGAAATAAGCAGATCTAGCAGTTTTTACGGCCTTTCTGTATGTGATCATGTGCTCTTTCCACGACTTACGAAATACCTCTAATTTTGTTTTCTTCCAGCTGCGCTCCATTTTTCTGGCTGCTGTTTTAAGGGCCCGGGTGTGCTCGTTGTACCACGGCGCTGGACTATTTTCTTTAATCTTCTTTAAGCGCAGAGGAGCAACTGTGTCTAAAGTACTGGAAAAGAGAGAGTCAATAGTTTCTGTTGCAACATCGAGTTCTTCTATACTATCTGGGATGCTGAGCAGATGATACTGATGAGGAAGATTATTTAAAAAGCAATCTTTAGTAGCGGCAGTGATTGTCCTGCCATTTTTAAAGCGAGGGGGCGGCTTTGCAACCTTAGCTAAATTAAGTATACATGATACTAAGTAATGATCTGAGATGTCATCGCTCTGCTGCAGAATTTCAACGGTATCAACATTTATTCCATGTGACAATATTAGGTCTAAAGTATGATTATGGCGATGAGCGGCTCCTGACACGTGTTGCCTAACCCCAATAGAGTTTAGTGTGTCTTTAAATGCTAATCCCAATACGTCTTTTCCGTTGTCTACATGGATATTAAAATCACCAACAATTAGTACTTTATCTACGGCCAGTACTAACTCTGATAGAAAATCAGCAAATTCTTTGATAAAGTCTGTATTATGCCCTGGTGGCCTGTATACAGTAGCTAACACAAATGTTGAACGGGTTTATCATGTACACTACATAGCGTTACATAAAGCACCAAAACTTCGAAGGAATTATATTTGAAACTAGACTTCTGAGTAATACTGAAGATATTATTATAAATTACAGCAACCCCTCCCCCTTTACCTTTCAGACGCGGCTCATGTTTATAACAATAATCTTGGGGGGTGGACTCATTTAAGGTAATGTAGTCGTCAGGTTTTAGCCAGGTTTCTGTCAAACACAGCACATCTAGATTATTATCTGTAATAATATCATTAACAATAAGCGCTTTTGGGGAAAGGGATCTAATATTCAGCAACCCAAGCTTTATCAATTGTTCATCTGTATTATATATTTTGTTTATTTGTTGGACGTCAATTAAATTTTTACTGTTGAATGGTTTTGATGTTTTTTTGTATTTACTAATTCGGGGAACAGACACAGACACAGTGTGAGTGTGCTCCAGCAGTATGTGTGTGTGAGTGTGTGTGTGTGTGTGTTCCAGCGGTGTGTGTGTGTGAGTGTGTTCCAGCGGTGTGAGTATGTGAGTGTGTGTGTGTGTGTTCCAGCGGTGTGAGTGTGTGAGTGTGTGTGTGTGTGTTCCAGCGGTGTGAGTGTGTGAGTGTGTGTGTGTGTGTGTTCCAGCGGTGTGAGTTTGTGAGTGTGTGTGTGTGTGTTCCAGCGGTGTGAGTGTGTGTGTGTGTGTTCCAGCGGTGTGAGTGTGTGAGTGTGTTTCAGCGGTGTGTGTGTGTGTGTGTGTGAGTGTGTGTGAGTGTGTTCCAGCGGTGTGTGTGTGTGTGAGTGTGTTCCAGCGGTGTGTGTGTGTGAGTGTGTGTGAGTGTGTTCCAGCGGTGTGAGTGTGTGAGTGTGTGTGTGTGTGTTCCAGCGGTGTGAGTGTGTGAGTGTGTTCCAGCGGTGTGTGTGTGTGAGTGTGTTCCAGCGGTGTGAGTGTGTGAGTGTGTGTGAGTGTGTTCCAGCGGTGTGAGTGTGTGAGCGTATGTGTGTGTGTGTTCCAGTGGTGTTAGTGTGTTCCAGCGGTGTGAGTGTGTGAGTGTGTGTGTTCCAGGGGTGTGTGTGTGTGTGTGTGTGTTCCAGCGATGTGAGTGTGTGAGTGTGTGTGAGTGTGTTCTAGCGGTGTGAGTGTGTGAGTGTGTTCCAGCGGTGTGAGTGTGTGAGTGTGTTCCAGCGGTGTGTGTGTGTGAGTGTGTTCCAGCGGTGTGTGTGTGTGTGTGTGTGAGAGTGTGTTCCAGCGGTGTGTGTGTGTGTGTGAGTGTGTTCCAGCGGTGTGTGTGTGTGTGCGAGTGTGTTCCAGCGGTGTTTGTGTGTGTGTGTGTGAGTGTGTTCCAGCGGTGTGTGTGTGTGAGTGTGTTCCAGCGGTGTGTGTGTGTGTGTGTGAGTGTGTTCCAGCGGTGTGTGTGTGTGAGAGTGTCTTCCAGCGGTGTGTGTGTGTGAGTGTGTTCCAGCGGTGTGTGTGTGTGTGTGTGTGAGAGTGTGTTCCAGTGATGTGTGTGCGAGTGTGAGTGTGTGTGAGTGTGTTCCAGCGGTGTGTGTGTGTGAGTGTGTTCCAGCGGTGTGTGTGTGTGTGTGAGTGTGTTCCAGCGGTGTGTGTGTGTGTGTGTGTGTGTGAGTGTGTTCCAGCGGTGTGTGTGTGTGAGTGTGTTCCAGCGGTGTGTGTGTGTGTGTGAGTGTGTTCCAGCGGTGTGTGTGTGTGTGTGTGTGTGTGTGTGTGAGAGTCTTCCAGCGGTGTGTGTGTGTGAGTGTGTTCCAGCGGTGTGTGTGTGTGTGTGTGTGTGAGTGTGTTCCAGCGGTGTGTGTGTATGAGTGTGTTCCAGCGGTGTGTGTGTGTGTGTGAGTGTGTTCCAGCGGTGTGTGTGTGTGTGTGTGAGAGTGTCTTCCAGCGGTGTGTGTGTGTGAGTGTGTTCCAGCGGTGTGTGTGTGTGTGTGTGTGAGAGTGTGTTCCAGTGATGTGTGTGCGAGTGTGAGTGTGTTCCAGCGGGGTGAATGTGTGAGTGTGTGTGAGTGTGTTTCAGCGGTGTGAGTGTGTGTGTGTGTGTGTGTGTGAGTGTCTTCCAGCGGTGTGTGTGTGTGAGTGTGATTGTGTTCCAGCGGTGTGTGTGTGTGTGTGTGAGAGTGTGTTCCAGTGATGTGTGTGTGAGTGTGTTCCAGCGGGGTGAATGTGTGAGTGTGTGTGAGTGTGTTCCAGCGGTGTGAGTGTGTGTGAGTGTGTTCCAGCAGTGTGTGTGTGTGTCAAGTCAAGTCGAGACAACTTTATTTATATAGCGCTTTTAACAATGTAGATTGTTTCAAAGCAGCTTTACAGTGTTAAACAGGAAAATAATGCAGCATAATTTTATTCAGCTGTATAGCCATTCTGGAGAAAACGCTGATGTCATCAGTTCATTTCAATTATCATACAGTGACAGTGTGGGCTTTAGATCAATAATTCGATCAGTAATTTAGTTTAAATGGTTAATTTAGTTTATTATTTAGATGTATTTCGATGTTTAGTTGAAAAATGTAGTGTCCCCAACTGAGCACGCCAAGCCAGAGGCAACAGTGGCAAGGAAACCAAAACCCCATTAGGAGCAGAATGGAGAAAAATAAACCTTGGGAGAAACCAGGCTCAGTCGGGGGGGCAGTTCTCCTCTGGCCAATTAACAAACAGCGTATTATTATTATTATTATTATTATTATTATTATTATTATTATTATTATTATTATTCTGGCAGCTTTACAGCTCAGAGGTCATAATAGATCAGAATATTCGAGGGACCGGGGGCAACATGCTGGAGACAGGTTTATTGAGGATGATGTTGATTAAATAATTATTAAAGTGCAATATTCAAATGATCGGAGGCAACACGCTGGAGACGGGTTTATTGAGGATGACATATTGATTTAAGTATTATTTAATTGTAATATTCGAACAATCTGAGTCAACACGCCGGAGACGGGTTTATTGAGATTGCAGGGGGAGTCTAATCACAGTCTCTCAGACACTTCGGGGTCCTGTGTTGGTCTTCTCTGGGCGCAGGTCCACCATCTGAACTGGATACGGCCCGGATCCGGCTGACTGCAGTAAACCTCGGGATAAAACAGAGAGACTATCATTAGCGTAGATGCCATTCTTCTGATGATGTAACGAGTACATCAGGTGTTATGGGAAGTGTTCCCGGTTCCGGCTGACCTAGTTAATGCAGCCTAACAATCATTTCATTGAGAAAGTGTTTTATGTGTATGCCACAGTAAAGAGATGTGTTTTTAGTCTAGATTTAAACTGACAGAGTGTGTCTGCTTCCCGAACAATGTTAGGAAGACTGTTCCAGAGTTTCGGAGCTAAATAGGAAAAGGATCGACCGCCTGCAGTTGATTTGGATATTCTCGGTATTATCAACTGGCCAGAGTTTAGAGAGCGCAGTAGACGTGATGGAGTATAATATGTTAAGAGCTCGCTCAAGTATTGGGGAGATAAACCATTTAGTGCTTTGTAAGTAATAAGTAAGATTTTAAAATGTATGCGATGTTTAATAGGCAGCCAGTGCAGTGTTGACAGAACTGGGCTAATATGGTCATACTTCCTGGTTCTAGTAAGAACTCGAGCTGCTGCGTTTTGGACCAGCTGGAGTTTATTTATTAAGCGAGCAGGGCAACCACCCAGTAGAGCATTACAATAATCTAGCCTTGAGGTCATGAACGCATGAACTAACTGTTCAGCATTTTGCATTGAGAGCATGTGCCGTAATTTAGATATATTTTTAAGATGGTAGAAAGCAGTTTTACAGATGCTAGAAACGTGGCTTTCAAACGAAAGATTGGTATCAAAGAGCACACCCAGGTTCCTCACTGACGACGAGGACTTGACAGAACAGCCATCAAGTGTTAGACAGTATTCTAGGTTACTACTTGTGGAGATTTTTTGTCCAATATTTAAAAATTCTGTTTTTTCTGAATTGAGTTGCAGGAAATTACCAGTCATCCAATGTTTTATATCAGCTATGCATTCCGTTAATCTTGTGAATTGGTAAGTTTCTTCAGGGCGTGAAGAAATATACAGCTGAGTATCGTCAGCATAACAATGAAAACTAACGCCATGCTTCCTAATGATATCTCCCAGTGGTAGCATGTACAGGGTGAAGAGCAGCGGTCCTAGCACTGAGCCTTGTGGTACTCCATACTGAACTTGCGATCGGTGTGACATATCTTCATTTACTACTACAAACTGATAACGGTCGCATAGGTATGATTTAAACCATGATAATGCAATTCCACTAATACCTACATAATTTTCGAGTCTATTCAAAAGAATGTTGTGGTCGATAGTATCAAATGCAGCGCTAAGATCGAGTAACACTAATAGAGAGATACAGCCACGATCAGATGATAAGAGTAAATCATTTGTAACTCTGATGAGAGCAGTCTCAGTGCTATGATACGCTCTAAATCCTGACTGAAAATCCTCACAGATACCATTTCTTTCTAAAAAGGAACATAATTTTGAAGACACTGCCTTTTCAAGTATATTTGACAGGAAGGGTATATTTGAGATTGGTCTATAATTGACTAATTCTGTAGGATGAAGTTGCGGTTTTTTAATAAGTGGTTTAATAATAGCCAACTTAAAAGTTTTTGGTACATATCCTAATGACAAAGATGAATTAATGATATTAAGAAGAGGATCTATGACCTCTGGTAGCATCTCTTTTAATAGCCTAGTCGGTATAAGGTCGAGCATACATGTTGTCGATTTTGATGATTTAACGAGTTTAGCCAATTCTTCTTCTCCTATAGCAGTGAATGAGTGTAATTTTTCCTCAGTGACACTACAATGCTCTGTCTGATGTGATACTGTAGTAGACGCTGCATGGTTAACATTTTTTTCCTAATATTATCAATCTTACATGTGAAGAAGTTCATAAAGTCATTACTGCTGTGCTGTTTACAATCATCAGAAGTTGAAGCTTTATTTTTGGTTAATTTAGCCACTGTATCGAATAAATCCCTCGGGTTGTGTTTGTTTTCTTCCAAGAGAGTTGAGAAATAAGCAGATCTAGCAGTTTTTACGGCCTTTCTGTATGTGATCATGTGCTCTTTCCACGACTTACGAAATACCTCTAATTTTGTTTTCTTCCAGCTGCGCTCCATTTTTCTGGCTGCTGTTTTAAGGGCCCGGGTGTGCTCGTTGTACCACGGCGTTGGACTATTTTCTTTAATCTTCTTTAAGCGCAGAGGAGCAACTGTGTCTAAAGTACTGGAAAAGAGAGAGTCAATAGTTTCTGTTGCAGCATCGAGTTCTTCTATACTATCTGGGATGCTGAGCAGATGATACTGATGAGGGAGATTATTTAAAAAGCAATCTTTAGTAGCGGCAGTGATTGTCCTGCCATTTTTGAAGCGAGGGGGCGGCTTTGCAACCTTAGCTAAATTAAGTATACATGATACTAAGTAATGATCTGAGATGTCATCGATCTGCTGCAGAATTTCAACGGTATCAACATTTATTCCATGTGACAATATTAGGTCTAAAGTATGATTATGGCGATGAGTGGCTCCTGACACGTGTTGCCTAACCCCAATAGAGTTTAGTGTGTCTTTAAATGCTAATCCCAATACGTCTTTTCCGTTGTCTACATGGATATTAAAATCACCAACAATTAGTACTTTATCTACGGCCAGAACTAACTCTGATAGAAAATCAGCAAATTCTTTGATAAAGTCTGTATTATGCCCAGGTGGCCTGTATACAGTAGCTAACACAAAAGTTGAACGGGTTTTATCATGTACACTACATAGCGTTACATAAAGCACCAAAACTTCGAAGGAATTATATTTGAAACTAGACTTCTGAGTAATACTGAAGATATTATTATAAATTACAGCAACCCCTCCCCCTTTACCTTTCAGACGCGGCTCGTGTTTATAACAATAATCTTGGGGGGTGGACTCATTTAAGGTAATGTAGTCGTCAGGTTTTAGCCAGGTTTCTGTCAAACACAGCACATCTAGATTATTATCTGTAATAATATCATTAACAATAAGCGCTTTTGGGGAAAGGGATCTAATATTCAGCAACCCAAGCTTTATCAATTGTTCATCTGTATTATATATTTTGTTTATTTGTTGGACATCAATTAAATTTTTACTGTTGAATGGTTTTGATGTTTTTTTGTATTTACTAATTCGGGGAACAGACACAGTCTCTATATGATAATATCTAGGTGAAAGAGTCTCTATGTGCTGGGATTTATCTGACTCCGGTAACGTGAGACAGCTAGCAGACGGTCGGTTTAGCCAGTTTGTCTGCTTCCTGACCTGGGCCCTAGTGAGTCCAGGTTTAGCTCTAAGACTATGTGCCAGATTACTAGAGAGAAGAGCGGCACCACCCCAAGAGGGATGGATGCCATCCTTCTTCAACAGGTCAGGTCTGCCCCAAAAACTTTTCCAATTGTCTATGAACCCTATGTTATTTTGCAGACACCACTTAGACAACCAGCCATTGAGTGATGATAGTCTGCTAACTATCTCATCGCTCCTTTTTACAGGGAGCGGTCCAGAACAAAAAACAGCCTCTGACATCGTACTAGCGAGTTCACACACCTCTTTAATGTTAATTTTGGTGATCTCCGACTGGTGAAGTCGAACATCATTAGTGCCGACGTGAATAATAATCTTAGAGAATTTACGATTAGCTTTAGCCAGCACTTTTAAATTTGCTTTGATGTCAGGTGCTCTGGCTCCCGGTAAACAAGTGACTATGGTGGCTGGTGTCTCTATCTTCACGTTCCGTGTAATAGAATCGCCAATGACTAGGGCACTTTCAACAGGATACTCAGTGGGTGCTTCACTGAGAGGGGAGAACCTGTTTGATGTTCTAACCGGAACGGAAAAGCGGTTCTTTGGTCTGCGACTATGCTGCCTCACTGTTACCCAGTTTCCCTGCTGCGAGGGCCCTGCAGCCGGAACCGAAGAATGTACAGAGTTCACTAAGCTATTCGCATCCAAATCAGTGTCTAAAGCTGTTACATCCTCACTACTCTCAGATAAAGTATGGATGCGTGTTTCTAATTCTGAAATCTTCTCCGTCAACCTAACTATCTCCTTACATTTATCACATGTGAAGCCCTGTTCGCTAGCGGAGAAGCCTACACTAAACATGCGACATACAGTGCAGGTGATAATGACAGGAGAAGACATGACTTACCGTGTTTGTTGATTAATCCAATTTACCACTTACCACAATCGTTTGCTGGACACAATTTACTAATCCAAGTTATGGACTCAGAAAAAGGGAGACCCGGATGCAGAGATAACAAGCTAACAGGCTAGCGAAATGCTAACGTGTGATGGTGATTTAGATTAAAAGCTAGCGATGTCAAATTTAACGTGATAGGCAATTTTTAAACAATGTATGGTGATGAGTAAGTTATATTTAGCAGTAGAAGAAAGAGGAAATATCAAAATAAAGATTCAAACGTAAGCAAGGCTCTACAGAGCTACAGACTTGAGCTACAGAGCAACAGACACAGCAGGCAGACAGGAGCAATCGATCAGGCAGGAGCAATCGATCAGACAGGAGCAATCCTGTGTGAGTGTGTGAATGTGTTCCAGCAGTGTGTGTGTGTGAGTGTGTGAGTGTGTTCCAGCAGTGTGAGTGTGTGAGTGTGTGAGTGTGTTCTAGCGGTGTGAGTGTGAGTGTGTTCCAGCGGTGTGTGTGTGAGTGTGTTCCAGCGGTGTGAGTGTGTGAGTGTGCTCCAGCGGTGTGAGTGTGTGTGTGAGTGTGAGTGTGTTTCAGCGGTGTGAGTGTGTGAGTGTGTTCCAGCGGTGTGTGTGTGTGCGAGTGTGTTTCAGCGGTGTGTGTTTGTGAGTGTGTTCCAGCAGTGTGTGTGTGTGTGTGAGTGTGTTCCAGCGGTGTGTGTGTGTGCAAGTGTGTTCCAGCAGTGTGTGTGTGTGTGTGTGTTCCAGCAGTGTGTGTGTGTGTGTGTGTGTGAGTGTGAGTGTGTTCCAGCAGTGTGTGTGTGTGTGTGTGTGTGTGTGTGATTTATGAGGACACAAATTTGTATAATGACACTGGTATTACAACATAAACGTATAATATGAGGACATTTCATATGTTCTCATATTTAAAATTGCTTTAAAAACACACTAAACAATGTTTTATTAAAAATGTAAAAATGCAGAATGTTTCCTGTGATGGGTAGGGGTAGTGTGTGTGTGTGTGTGTGTGTGTGTGTGTGAGTGTGCTCCAGCAGTATGTGTGTGTGTGTGAGTGTGTTCCAGCGGTGTGAGTGTGTGAGTGTGCTCCAGCGGTGTGAGTGTGTGAGTGTGTGTGTGTTCCAGCGGTGTGAGTGTGTGAGTGTGTGTGTGTTCCAGCGGTGTGAGTGTGTGAGTGTGTTCCAGCGGTGTGAGTGTGTGAGTGTGTGTGTGTTCCAGCGGTGTGAGTGTGTGAGTGTGTTCCAGCGGTGTGAGTGTGTGAGTGTGTTCCAGCGGTGTGTGTGTGTGAGTGTGTTCCAGCGGTGTGAGTGTGTGAGTGTGTGTGTGTTCCAGCGGTGTGAGTGTGTGAGTGTGTTCCAGCGGTGTGTGTGTGTGAGTGTGTGTGTGTGTGAGTGTGTGTGAGTGTGTTCCAGCGAGT
The DNA here is from genome assembly GCA_033150135.1 of Gobio occitaniae. Taxonomy (NCBI): domain Eukaryota; kingdom Metazoa; phylum Chordata; class Actinopteri; order Cypriniformes; family Gobionidae; genus Gobio; species Gobio occitaniae. Next base: position 28,517 of record JARQWZ010005147.1, on the reverse strand, counting down.
GAGTGTGTGAGTGTGTGTGTGTGTGTGTTCCAGCGGTGTGAGTGTGTGAGTATGTGTGTGTGTTCCAGTGGTGTGAGTGTGTGAGTGTGTGTGAGTATGTTCCAGCGGTGTGAGTGTGTGTTCCAGCGGTGTGTGTGTGTGAGTGTGTTCCAGGGGTGTGTGTGTGTGTGTGTGTGTTCCAGCGGTGTGAGTGTGTGAGTGTGTGTGAGTGTGTTCCAGCGGTGTGAGTGTGTGAGTGTGTTCCAGCGGTGTCAGTGTGTGAGTGTGTTCCAGCGGTGTCAGTGTGTGTGTGTGTGAGTGTGTTCCAGCGGTGTGTGTGTGTGAGTGTGTTCCAGCGGTGTGTGTGTGTGAGTGTGTTCCAGCGGTGTGTGTGTGTGTGTGTGTGTGAGAGTGTGTTCCAGCGGTGTGTGTGAGTGTGAGTGTGTTCCAGCGGTGTGTGTGTGTGTGTGAGTGTGTTCCAGCGGTGTGTGTGTGTGTGTGTGAGAGTGTGTTCCAGCGGTGTGTGTGAGTGTGAGTGTGTTCCAGCGGTGTGTGTGTGTGAGTGTGTTCCAGTGATGTGTGTGCGAGTGTGTTCCAGCGGGGTGAATGTGTGAGTGTGTGTGAGTGTGTTCCAGCGGTGTGTGTGTGTGAGTGTGTTCCAGTGATGTGTGTGCGAGTGTGTTCCAGCGGTGTGTGTGTGTGAGTGTGTGAGTGTGTGAGTGTGTTCCAGCGGGGTGAATGTGTGAGTGTGTGTGAGTGTGTTCCAGCGGTGTGAGTGTGTGAGTGTGTGAGTGTGTGAGTGTGTTCCAGCGGGGTGAATGTGTGAGTGTGTGTGAGTGTGTTCAAGCGGTGTGAGTGTGTGAGTGTGTTTCAGCGGTGTGTGTTTGTGAGTGTGTTCCAGCAGTGTGTGTGTGTGAGTGTGAGTGTGTGAGTGTGTTCCAGCAGTGTGTGAGTGTGTGAGTGTGTGAGTGTGTTCTAGCGGTGTGAGTGTGAGTGTGTTCCAGCTGTGTGTGTGTGAGTGTGTTCTAGCGGTGTGAG